>JAESUZ010005470.1:572500-789393 GCA_017311185.1 Proteles cristata cristata
AAATCATACGTTAGTGGGGAAGTCAGACACTAAACCAATATTTACACAGTTAATTTAATTTGCTATTTAATTGTGATTAATGATCCCAAGCAACAATGTGCTATGAAAGTAGTTAACAGTAAAATGTGCCTTATCTTAAATAAGCTTCTGTGTGTGTGTGTGTGTGTGTGTGTGTGTGGAGAAAATTTTATTTAAAAATATAGATCCTTCCTGTAAGTCCTCTACCTTTCAAATTATATACTTGGATAGAAAATTGGATGTTTTAAACTCTAGTTCAGTTGTTGAAAATAAGTGGTAAATCAAACAAAATACTATCATAAACTGTATCAGAGTAGCAGAGGGGATGGGAATGGGGCAGAGGACTCATAGGGGAAATGTAAAATTTAGACTCTCTCAAAGTTTCTCTCCAAATTAGTCAGTATTTGGATCTCTACGTCTATAAATGTATTACTTAAATAGGATTCTTGAGCTAAGAGAACTTTCAGCCACCTCTGAAAGCAAGAGGTAGGACATAGTTTATGCTCATATGATACCTGAATTTCTGCAGTCCCATTTTCATATCAAATAATCTCCCGAAGAAAGCAATACTAGTGAATGCTGTCACACATTTTATACTGAGTGCTATGATTTAGGGAATTCTGTTTATTGAGAGCTGTGTTGAAAATATAAACCATCTGAAAGGTCCAAGATATGGTTTAAGATCTTGATTACATTAAATCTTGTTGATTTTTGGTATTGCAGAAACTGTGAGGTTCTGTACTTAAGATTTTAGGAAGATTTCCTTGCTTAAAGTTATTTTCTTATTCTCAGTTAAGAGATTTCCTTTAAATATATGAATTTGAAATCCGGCTAAGGATGTGTGCCATATATTCATGTATATGGGGGGAGGAGGGAGAGAGGGAGATAAAAGTTTGTGTAAGTATAGGTAAAATACATTGATCTCTTATACTGTGATATGCAATTTTCATACAATCACATTTCATTTTCCCTTTCTCACAATTGAGAAAACTAGGATTGAAGGATATACAGCTAGTAAACGACAGACCTGGGATTCCGTACTACATTTTTCTGGTTTCAAAATCTGTGCATTCAGCTTATTAGGGCCTAGTTCATTTCAGTAGCTATTTGATATTGTAGTTATGTATATCTATAACTTAACAAGATAATTTACCAGTTCCAAATAATTTGTGACTTATCCTTCGTGCATGTTTGAATTTATTTGGGTCACTTATGCCTTAGTTTTCAACACTGGCTGCCTCTAAATGGAAAGTGATTTTATAGGCTTTGATTGTGATCACTCAAATACATGGGCAGAAGCAGAAAATTTAAGTTATTATACTGGAAACATTTTCAATCTATGATGCCCTTACTTCTTGTCTTTTGACAATACAAATATTCAAATGGCTTTCTTACACTTAACATAGTTTCTCTACCAAAACAAACACCCTCCCCCCTCAAACAAACAAACAAACAAACAAAAAAACCCAGTAAACTATTGAGGGGGAAAAAGTGCTTAATTCGTATCAGTTACAATTCATAGATAACCTAGCAACTATTTTGAAGTCTCTAGCATTTCTGTATCTTTTAGGACCTCACAGAAAACTCTAGTATCCCATTTTAAAAAGAAATCTCAATGATCAGAATTTCAGAGGTTTATTATATGTAATTTTAGCATGTGAAAATTCAACAAGTATACACAACTATGTGTACTTTTCTATACATATAGTTCAATTCACATGTTTAAAAATGATTTATTTGCTACAAAAATACCTATATTTTTCCTTTTTTACATCACATGCTTTTATAAGTTAAGAAATTAATATACATGGAAATATTTTTTACCATGTGACTGATGAATTAAGATATCTGAAAAATATTTTGAACTACAGAAAAGAGATTCTATGTTCCCTGATGGTAATTATCACTCACATTCTTTTGAATATGGATTAAATGTAAAACTGTATATATTTTAATTTATATGATCTACTTACATGTATAAAAATTACATTTTGAAAGACTCCTCCACATTATTCTGTACAGTCTCCTTCATGTGGATCCCAGGTTTTAATAATCCTGTAGTGTAAAGACTGTGTATGGTACTGTTATATATCAGAGACTTTATTAAGTAAATATAGGAATTCATGCTGATTTTACCTCCCATACCAGCCAGAATATAGAAAAAGTTGTCTGCATCTTATTTCAATAAGAATATTCTTTCACATGTATCCATCACTTTGAATTGCAGGAAATATTTGCTATAGGATAATTGGGATTCTGACCACCTAGGGAATATAGCAGATTTAGTTATAAAATATAAACACTCCAGAGATTCCAGTTTATTCAGGTTGTATCTTTTTCTTTTGTTCTTTAACTGTGTTTTCAGTCAAGTTTCGTCTTGATGAAGATTGTATTCAAGAGGAAGTAAATTTTGGTAGGAAAAAATAATATCTGCTGTTTATATTGTTTAAATGATAAAAGAAGAGCTTGAGTAATTTGGTAATGGGTTTTCATAGTTTTCTTTCTGGGAAGAAGAAAAATTGATTTGAAACAAATGGTAAACGAAATAACACATCTCAATTCAGTATTTGGGATCTTTATTTATCGTTACACATCCCTTGGCAATGGAAGAGAAATTGCCCAAATCACTGAAATGTTAGTATTTCAGAATCTCATTTGGTAGGGGAAAAAAAGCTGATCCCAAATTGAAAAATTGCTATTATTTAAAACAGCTAGATGTTTGTGACCAAAATGTAAACTTTCACGTATGACTAGAAGCTGGAGATGGAGTTAGAATCTACCAGCTACTTCCATGTGTGTGCATCATTTTGAGCCAGAATTAGAAAACTAGGAGCCATATAGTTAAAGGAATAGCAGCTGAATTTACAGCCACTAACATCTAAATTGTGATTTTCTTTTATTAATTTAATTCATTGTTTATCTCTGATGCATATGCAAGAGTTCCTGAAATCTTTCAGACCCCCGTGGTTTAATATAAATCTCAAAATATTAAAAGCATCTTGTAGAACATTAGAAAGCAGATGAGACACTTCAGGACTCGAGATAATTTTAGATGTGCACATTTTCTAAAGCAACTTCAACACAATTACCCTCTGCTTGCTCTTAAAAAAAACAAACAAACAACTTACCTCTTTAATTTGTTTTGCTCTTTGACAATTGCTTTTATAATTGGCTGGTAAAATACTCACTGGCTTGAAAAAAATTTGGTCAGTAGAAAGACTTGAGACTTAATAGAATGTAGGAAATATCAAAAGACATGTTCATCAGGTATATTCATCACACCAAATGATAAATTGCAACATATGTTATTGATATAATGGATATAAGGCAGTAAGTAGAGAGTTATCAGGTTGTATTTCACTGCACCTCTTCCTATCCCCACGTCATGAGTTACTTTTGCATTTATAAATTCAAGGCTTTCAAGTTAATGACTGCCGGTGGCATAATTGTTCCAAAGGTATTCTAAGAAACAGCTTTATTTGAATCTCTGACACATCAGATATTTTATGCAAAAAGCAAAAAAAGAATTACCTGTTTTATTTTCATTGGGCTTGTGTCCCTTAAAATCTACAGGAAAGGATCTTGCTGAGTTTTTCCAAATTACCACTAATATCACTGAAAAGATGCTAGTGTGCTATCGAAGCGTCAGAGAATTTGGAGTCGGGGAACTGGGCTCACATCCTGCTTCTGCCACTTACCTGCTGTCTGTGTCTTGGCAATCTGAAAACTTTGACCTTCTCAAAA
Organism: Proteles cristata cristata; assembly: GCA_017311185.1. Classification (NCBI taxonomy): domain Eukaryota; kingdom Metazoa; phylum Chordata; class Mammalia; order Carnivora; family Hyaenidae; genus Proteles; species Proteles cristata. Next base: position 576,263 of record JAESUZ010005470.1, read on the forward strand.
CTGAGGCTGATAACATGTGTCTTTGAGAGCTGTTGTAAAAATGAGAGAAATTGTTATTTTAAGTGCCTAGCAGAAACTGTATTTGTAGAGGATGCTGTAGCTGTCATTACTATAAACATCATCCAAATATTCAAACTTCTTTAAGAAGTATAACATAGAAATCAAATCATTCGGATTAAATAAGCATCAATTTTGCAAAGAAAGTGTGAGTTTCAGACATCAAAATTTGGCACAAAAGTGTTTAGTAAAATACATGTAGTATTTTTTATTTGGATATAGTCAACATATTTCTAATTTAAGAATAACAAAATTGTCTCTAACCATATACGATATTTATTAAACTTTGTTAATTACATGTTCACTTCAGATGAGTAAAACCTTCATTGGATGGCTTAGCTTTTAACATTAGTTGAATTTTTCATTCTATCAAATGGTTTTATTTGGAGGCATACTTTAAAATTCGGGTAGATGGCATTTTCAATTATTTTAAGTTTCATAAGAATGATTCTCAATACTTACATATTTTCTCTTTTGTAGTTTATAATTGGCAGATAAAGGGAAAATCAATATTTTTAATGCATTAAACTATCTTGCTCAAAAATACAATTTTCCTTTCTTGAAAAACACTTAGCTCTGTTTTTAAATAACACGAAGCTGTGGATCTTGATGGAGTTTTAATGGAAATAAGAGATCTTATTTAAAGGGGTATCTGGGTTAGTACACTCAGAAAATAAAAATATTGTAGATGATGTTTGAAATATGACAATAAATTAGTGATAACAGTTTTACAGTATCATTGATGTAGACTAGTCTGATTAAAACAAAGATTGCATTGTGAAGAAAGCTCCAACAAGTTCATTTCGCAACAGCAAAATGGTCCAGTGTTAGGAAGGCTGCCTTACTTTTAGGCAGCATAAAATAAGGGAGAATAAAATATAGAGCAAATAATTTATATATATATTACTGTAGAGGATAAAAAATGTAAATATTAATTGTGGGAAGGTTTAAGGACAAAACTAAGAAAGTTTTTTTTTTTAATTTCAACAAGGCAAGTAGGGTTTTTATGATAGTGGTGTGAAGCAGAAATACAATAATTCATGAAAAATATTAATTTTTTCTCCCTTGAGATGAGTACATTAGCCACTATGTTTTATCGCAGACATTTTCCAATTCCAAGGTGGCTTGGGGCTCAGAGTGTAAGCAGAAAACAAGATATCAGGGAATCCTAAGGAAGTCATAGATCTAGAAAGAAAAAAATCCCCAAGAGAAGAAAGGCAACTGGCAAATGATTTTCCAGTTTGTTTCTTAATATTTTGCCTTCTCTACCAGCAATGCATGCGGAGTTCCAGTTCCTCCACCTCCTCACCAGAACTTCCTCTTAATTTTTAATGTGAGCTATTCTCAGGTGAATATAATAATATTTCATCATGGTTTTAATTGCATTTCCTTATTTCCTAACAATGTGAAATATTTCATGTGTGTTCTTCTTTGCTAACAGTGTAGCCTCTTTATTAAAATGTTCATGCTTCTTCACAGCTTTTTGAGTTGTTGTGTTTCTTACTGTTATGTTTTGAGAGCTATTTATGTATTCTTAATACACGACATTTGTTGGATACTTAATTTTATCAGTCTGTAGCTGTATTTTCATTATCTTGGTATCTTTTACAGAGCAAAATTTTCAGTTTTTATAAAGTCCAATTTATGAACTTTTTGAAGGAACATAGCTTTGATATTATGTCAGAAAATTATTTACCTGGTAATGAAGATTTTCTCCAATGTTTTATTCTAAAAGTTTTAGAAATTTTTATTGTACATTTATATTTTCTATAATAAACTAATTTTTACATAAGATAACAAGTTTCAGTTCTGCTTCATATTTTTTGCATGTGGGTGTCCATTATACCACCATTATTTGTTAAAAGGGTGATGGAGAAATAACTTATTGCTGTCTATTCTAATCACATCTTTTTCCAGCCTTCTGGTTATCAATTACCAATCTCTCCATCTCAACTGTAATCTCTCTCTCTCTCTCTCTCTCTCTCTCACCCACACCCACATACACACACAAACATACACACACACATGATGTGTGAGGGAGAGTTTAGATAAACCTAGGTGTTGAACTTAGAATTAAGATGAAAGAGAGTCAATTGCTGACAATTGTGGCTGGCATTTACTTAACAAACTGTAAAAACTGAAAAGTAAGTTCCAAGGGTGTAAATGACCTCAGAATTTGAATTCTGTAACACAGAGTCATGAGACTTTAACCATATAAGCTTTGCTTATTTTTGTTTGGGTAATAATGCATGCAATGTCTGTTATGTTTCTATGCATAAATTAATATTCTTTTTCTGTACACAACTGGTCAAATGAATATGCATGCAACATATACATACACACTATGATCTTGTTTGAGGTTTATTAGAACAGGCACACACACCCCCCCACACACACACACCTACATATGAAGTTATTCTTAAAATTCAGCTGTAAATTAATAGAGCATATTTCCAGTTGCCTATGTAACTATTCATATTAAAGAGAGATTTCTTTAAGGAGATGCATGTCCAAAATCTTAAAGTTTTCTTGAAGGAGTATTACAGAACAAACATGATGATATTGCGGCATGAGCTGTTCTTTAAAGCCTATGATGATTCCATGCTATTGAAAACCGGGAAGGTCATTATGCACATTTAAACAAAGACATGGACATTGCTTGTGCACAAACAAGTGAAACCTATTGTCTGAAAGTAGTCCAAGGAGACTTAGAATGTGGGCACAATCCTCCCTTTTCCCATCACTGCAATACAAATTTGATTACAGTTTATTATTGGCAGCCTGAGTTCAAGAGAAAGTTTTGTTCTCACTGTGGCTGGCATAACTATTTCAGGCCTGGCCTCTTCCATAAATTTGCTAAGTTTGGTTTGTTATCATGAATCCAAGCTTTTGCAAAAGATTTTGTATCTGTGAAATAAAGAGGATCAGGACATACATAGCATTTTGTACTATTCGTAAGACATTAGAGCAGTCTAACATGAGCCTTTTAAATAAATCCTGAGAATACTGAATGCCTTAGACCTAAGCCTGATAGTGAAGACACAGAGATAACTTTTCTTTTTAAATTTTTTTAACACTTATTTTCTTTTGAGAGACAGAGTGAGACAGACCATGAGCAGGGGAGTGGCAGGGGTTGAGGGGACAGAGAATCTGAAGCAGGCTCCAGGCTCTGAACTGTTAGCACAGAGCCTGACATGAGGATCAAACTCATGGACCATGAGATCACAACTTGAGCTGAAGTTGGACATTTAACTGATTGAGCAACTTATGTGCCCCATGAGATAACTTCTATTTCATCTTTTGAAAATTATTTTTTAAAAATAATTTATTGTCAAGTTAGCTAACATACAGTGTATACAATGTGCTCTTAGCTTTGGGAGTTGATTCCCATGATTCATTGCTTAAATACAACACACAGTGCCTGTCCCAGCAAGTGCCCTCATCAGTGCCCATCACTCATATTCCCTTCTCTCAACCCCTCCCATCAAGCCTTAGTTTGTTCCCTGTATTTATGAGTCTCCTACGGTTTGCCTCCCTCTCTGTTTGAAACTATTTTTCCCTCTCCCTTCCCCCATGGTCTTCTGTTACGTTTCTCAAATTTCACATATGAAGGAAAATATATGATATCTGTCTTTCTCTGACTGATTTATTTCATTTAGCATAATACCCTCCAGTTCCATCCACATTGTTGAAAACAGCAAGATTTCATTCTCTCTCATTGTCAGGTAGTATTGCATTGTATATGTAAACCATATCTCTTTTTATCCATTCATCAAATTGTGGGCTCTTTCCACAATTTGGCTATTGTTAAAAGCGCTGCTATAAACATTGGGGTACATGCCCGCCCCCCGCCATGCATCAGCACTCCTGTATCCTTTGGATAAATTCTTAGTAGTCTATTGTTGGGTCATAGTGTAGTTCTATTTTTAATTTTTTGAGGAACCTCCACACTGTTTTCCAGAGGGGCTGCACCAGTTTACATTCCCAACAACAGTGCAACAAAGTTCCCATTTCTCCATATCCTTACCAATATGTTGTTTCCCGAGTTGTTGATTTTAGCCACTCTGATTGGTGTGAGGTGGTATCTCAGTGTGGTTTTGATTTGTATTTCCCTAACGTTAAGCATCGTTTCATGTGTCTGTTAGCCATCTAGATGTCTTCTTTGGAAAAGTATCTATTCATGTCTTTTGCCCATTTCCTCACTGGATTATTTATTTCTTGGGTTTGATAAGTTTTTTATAGATTTTTTATATTAACCCTTTATCTAATATGTCATTTGCAAAATCTTCTCCTATTCCATCAGTTGCCTTGTAGTTTTGTTTATTTTTTCCTTTGCTGCTCAGAAGCTTTTATCTTGATGAGGTCCCAATAGTTCATTTTTACCTTTATTTCCCTTGCCTTCAGAGATGTGTTGAGTAAGAAGTTGCTGCAGCTGAGATCAAAGAGGTTGTTGCCTGTTTTCTCCTTTAGGGCTTTGATGGTTTCCTGTCTCACGTTTAGGTCTTTCATCCATTTTGAGCTCATTTTTCTGTATGGTGTAAGAAAGTGGTCCAATTTTATTCTTCTGCATGTTGCTGTCCAGCTCTCCTAGCACTGTTTGCTAAAGAGACTGTCTCTTTTCCATTGGATATTCTTTCCTGCTTTGTCAAAGATTAGTTGGCCATTCATTTGTAATTCTATTTCACATTATTAACATTAGACACTAAAATATCATAGTAAGAGAGTTGCTGCTACTTATAACACTGTTGTTTAATAATGATCTAAGATACACATATAAATGCAGGCTTAGCAGACATATTTATTTTTCCAAGAATTCATTTCTGGAAGCCTTTGTCCCAGAGGATCCTGAATCTCCCACAACCCTTTTAACCATGTAGTATGAGTGCATGTTTATCTGTCTGCACTTCTTCCTTGAAGGAAGAAAAGACCTGAGGACAGAGATTGTATGTCTTACCTACCTTTGAATACAAAGAATCTAGTATTGGCTGTTCAACAAATATTGTTAAGTTAATTAAGGGAAGGCTGAGTGGAGGAGGAAATAAATGGTTTGACAGTATATTTATAAAAACTTGAGGAATTTTATGCTATAGCCAAAAAAAATCAGAGATTTTATTAGTGGTACACAAGGTAAATTATACCTTTTCTCCATTTTCATTTGTAAAAGATCTTGTGAATCCATAAATGCTTGTATTCTGAAACATGTGTTACTTGATTTCGCCAAATATTTTTGTGAATATATCATCACTGATTTGCTTTGCTATAACCAATATTTGCTTCTCTATAACCAATCATGCCATGACATGGTATCCTAAAACAACTGCCACTTTACAATCATGTGGGTCAGCATCTTGTGTTAGGCTCCATTGGCCTGTGATGCTGCTGTCTTCTGAGTCCTTCAAGAAACTCAGTTACTTAGCAAGCTCAAGAGAAGCTGCATGTTCTAAGATGGCTTCCTACATGTGTGAGGCAGTTGGATATGGCTACTGGTTGGACTACGTGTTTATAGTAGGCCAATGCAGGCATTCTTTACCTGACAGAAGAAGAATTTCCAGCAGTAAGTAAGGACAAGTTCCACAGTGTGGATGCCTGACAAATTTCTACTTGTGTCTGGTTTGTTAATATCCTTTTGACCAAAGTAAATCCTAGGGCTGAGCCCTGAGTCAGGGTCAGAGAGCAATGAACACCAGAAATTGTGATTCTCTGGGGGGAGGGGCATTGCTGTACAATCTAATACATGAAGTATACCATATTGGCAAAGTGATCATCACAGACACAACGGAATGCACAGCCTAGACCATATCTGGCAGTGAAATCATGGCTCATTCACACTAGGTTCTATTCAGGAATAAAAGAATAAGGAAGCAAGGTGAAAAATCTTCCAATTATTCCCATGTATTGGACCAGGACTTTTAGCAAACCATTATGAACCACATTTTTTACTGGAAATATAATTGGATGCCTAATTGGAATACTTTTCCATTCAGCTAGATTTTTTAAAGTACTTATGCAACATAACCTAATTATCAGGCAATCCCTGACTTATGTATATTTTATCAATTTGTTCATTACTTATGTGTAGTCAACCCGAGATGCCTAACTGCTGGAATTCCTCTAAATGTACTATCTCCCCTAAGGACTTCTATTCATGCCAGGAAATCTTTGTCCTCCCACTCTTCCCACAGATTGGTTTAGGGAAACCCCAATAATTCCTTACATCAGCTTTCCTCTGAGAAACCATCCACCAAACAAGAGCAGTGTCCCCTCTTATTATCACATACAGCATCCAGATCCTTCCTTATGATAGCACTTTAGCCATACATAACTTAGTCAAGCAGGTGTGTGCTCTCCCTCTACTTCAAAGCATGCTCCTTGAGCAAACACCCATATTTTGCTTATATTATACCCCTGGCACCTAAAGTAGGTGCTCAATAAGTATTTATATATTGCAAACATTTAATAATAATTCAGATATAACTTGGATATTTGAATGCAAGGGTGTGCATCTTTGCATCGTCAGAGCCTAACACAAGCAGTCACTTGTGCTTTACTACAAGTGTTCAGTAAACAATTATTAAACTAAATTTAACGACTATGGATTTGATAGGCTTTTTAGTCTTGTAGAATACCCTGACTACCACATCCAACATTGTCCATAGAGTGAAAATATGTTCTGAGTTCTACAAATCTTCTAGTAAATGAACTTTTGGAACTCAATCTGTTTGTAAGCTAGAGGACTGCTTGCTATGCAAAAATACATATGATAATCACTTATCAAGTCAGTTTTTCAGATGTTCCCTTTTATGGTGGAATAATGAGGACTACGGTGAACTGTTTCCTCTATTATTACTATTTGCTTAGAGGTGGAATGAAACATTTTAAAATATAACCTGAGAGTTGAAGAGACTTTGAGTACAGGTTATTTTAAGAAAAATATCTTTATATAATAGAATAAGGTTATCTAAGAATATCTTGATTCTACACATAAAAGTGTCATGATTTACAAACTACCACACAGATGTGAAATGAATTGGGTTTTTTTGTAAAGTTGCATTCATCTTTCCACTGGAAGCCATCATCTGCCTAGAGAAGACCATTTGTATTATCGTATGTGTTACCATCAGTCTACTATGTGACTTCTCATCCAAATTCACTTATATTCTTAGTTATCATGAAGCACAGTTTTATTTCTTTTGGAGTACATGCATACCTTTTCGGAAATTCTTCACCTCCTTTCTTCTTTTGTTTATTCTTGGTAGAAGTTAAACATCAGAGATGGAAGATGGAGGATGATATATTTTTCTAGTGTCAGAAAAGCAGACCCCATCACGGCTGAGTACAGCTTGGCTATCACAGTCACTGGCTCTCCTGCAAGGGCGAAAGCCCTTTTCTGGTCCCAGTGGCTGATGATCTTAAATCTTGCCTTTGTTTACTGAAAAAAGGTTGTTGTATTCCATGGCTCCCTCAACCCGAACCTGGGTTTTGCCCAGTCCACCTATCTCTCCGGGATTACCACCACCTTAAGGAGACCACTAAACTTGTTACAGATTTTTATGTATCATGCCAAAGTATGCAAAATCTGTATGCAGAATACCAGCAATTGCTATCCTACAGATAGGTCTTGGGCTGGCAGCAGGACACCCTGTTTCAGTCTCTCCTACAGTTCAGAACGGGACATGAGAGTAAAGCTTCACTGCTAATTTTTCCCTGCTCTTCATTCTGAGTTTTATACTATCTTGTTTATATCCACTTGTATATGCAAACATTTGGGCTGTGGTGTCAGAAAATGTGTTTCTACGACTGTACTCACCCTACTCTTGTGAATTTCCAGTTTCCCTACAGTTATACTCCAAAAATAGACCAATAAATAACAAGCCTAATTTAAACCAATATTTAAGATTGCACAAAATGCTAAAATATCCTCAATTTATAAAAAAATCTTGATATCAAAAGCAGACAAAGATATTATAAGAAAATTAAACTACAGACCAATATCCTTTATAAACAAACATAATAAAAGATAAAAATTGCAGTTTGCTAAAATTCTTTAAATATGCTACTGAATTCCACTTATATATGGCTTAACTTATCCACAAAAAAATTAGCATACCATGGATAACAAAGATATCACAATATTTGAAAATCAGTCATTATGACTTATCAAATGAAAGGGAAAAATAATACAATTACCCCAATGATGTAGAAAAACATATTTGAACTATTCCACATCCATTCATGATAAAAACTTTCAGCAAACTGGAAATGCAAGAAAGTCCCTCAATCTCATAAATCCTATCTAAGAAAAAACGAAAAACAAAACCAAAAACTTGAATTCATATGCTTGAATACATTCTTCTTAAGATCTGGAATAAGACAAGAATACCAACTCTCATCACATCTATTTCAACAAGTAGCGGATATCCTGCCGATTTTAAGTTGTCAGGAAAAATGAGATAAATGGCATGCAGTTTGGAAAATAAGAAATAAAGCATTCTTTATTTGCAGTCTACATGAGCAGGGAAACCGAAGGTCCTAAGAAATCTATTAAAACTTCCAAAAGAATGTTCATAATAGTGACTACAATAAAAACAAATTTTGTAAAGTAATCTAATAAAAGTTTGAAAAGAGTAATCTATTGCATTTCTATGTGCTATCAACTAACAATTGGAAATTGTATTATTTTGTGGAAATTATGTTATGAAAACTATATCAAAATGGCTATAAAATGGAAACACTTAATCATAAATTTGATCTCTGGTTGGTATGCAGTTGGTACTATTTTGATCACTGGATAAAGAGAAGAAAAAATGAGGCATAAATGGAAATTGTCATAAAATGTTTTACCATGTTAGGAGGTTTATTCACTCAGGTTCCCACAGAGGGTACCCGAGGTAACCAAAAGTGAAAGCAAGTTAAAGAATTATCAGTTAAGTATAAGTGTTTAAAGTAAGCTTACCTTTTAAATTCTAGACTCTAGAATTGTACCAGTTAAAATGAAATAAACCTTGAGCAACCTAAGGTATATATCACCTTGAATTTTATCTCAATGTAGGATTTCCTTGACTAAATAAATCAATACCAGCCTAAGAAGTCTACCTTTAAATTTCTGAGGAATTTTCTTGACTTAATTATTATTAGTATTTCTGGCAATAATGCATGTGTATGTTTGTATAAATGCTTGAAGTATACATGTGTTCAGTTCTATTGTGTGTACTCACTGTGAGTTCACTGCTTTAAGCATTTTTTAAATGTTATAAATCCATCTTAACTTTTGAAATTAGATATATTAACATTTTATTCTATATTCTGCCTTACAGAAGGCAGATTTTACAAGTTGGTATGTTAAATGTGATTATTTGTTAAATTTTAGCACCAAAATGATATATCAAGAGATTAGCAATATATTTTGCAGAAGCTTTACATATTAAACTGCACATATAAGAGTTCATATAAGATTGTCGATAATGTAAAACCATGTCTCAGTAATAAAATTAAGTGATTATTAGTAGGTACACTTGACTTGAGATGGAAGATTTGTTAATGGCTATTAAATGAGCTATAGTATATAAAGATTTATATTATGAAAGGTGTTTAAATGATTTCAGTGATATATTACAGCTAAGATAATCATGGGGCTCTGACTTGTAATGCTATTATTTTCCAAGGTAACTTTATATAGCAGTAGAACTATTCTTAAAGGAATTTTCCTTTGTGGGTATAAAAGAAATGGCTGATTAGTAAATGAATAAAAGGATTTTTGGACCTGTCATCTTCCAAATGAAAAGCCACTTTATATTTCAAAACTGTGTATCACTATATAATGAGACTATAGGAATTAGTCCCCACATTGAGTTCATTCCTGGGTGTTTTAGAAAATGCACTTAAAACCTTCTTTTCAATTTAGATATGTTCTAGAAATCATAGAGATTTTATTAGATTTATAATTGTACCATAACTGTATATTTGTACTTCTACAATTATTCTAACATGAGAGCTTAAAATCACAGTATGCTATTACTTCACATGAATTCAGTCAAAACAGTTTAAAACTACTTATTAACGTCTTCAGCTAGGCATTTCCTACTTTACTTTCTTCTTGCACTCTTTGCCCTTTGATTTGTCATGTTATTGGAGGATCAGAGATATTTCACCAGAGAGTGCTCTCTTACAGCGACATTGTATAGCAGAAAACAATATGGCATCCACATCCCAGTTTGGCCTCATACTAGCTGTGTCTTTCAGTACAATTTCCTAATCAAGAAATGTGCATATGAATACCTCTAGGAGGACAACTTTATCCAAATTTCTTCTACTAACATTTCTAGTGGTCTTGTCAAGCCTTGTGTTCTCTTTCTTCAGTGGGCAGCTACATTACATTTTGGCCTTTGCGGTTTAAACTGAGTGCAGACCAATGCAAAGGCAATGCTTCCTTACTTTCTTGAACATATAAGATTTTACTACAACAAACAAACAAACAAACAAACGTTTCTTTTTTAAAAGGGTGGGGAAGGTAGACAGATTCCATTGCAGATAAAGATGATTGTAAAAATTGATAACACACTTTTTGGGGAGAAGCACCCATAGACATAATGTTACATATAAGGTCACAGACTTCCCAGGCTTTGTCATAAGTGTTGTAGAGTCCTAGTATTGCCTTGGAAGCATAATCCATAATGTGGTTCCGGTTATATTCTAAAGGAACAAATGAAGGCCACTTGGTCATCTGCTCTTCTCTTTTCGTACTAAATTTATCACATTTCACCAGTCATTCTTTTTTTTTTTTTTTTTAATGTTTTACTTATTTCTAGAGAGAGAGAGAGACAGCATGAGCAGGGGAGGGTCAGAGAGAGAGGGAGTCACAGACTGAAACAGGCTCCAGGCTCTGAGCTGGCAGTCAGCACAGAGCCCGACGCGGGCTCGAACCCATGAACCGCGAGATCATGACCCAAGCGAAAGTCGGACGCTTAACCGACTAAGCCACCCAGGAGCCCCCCCTTTTTTTTTTTTTTTTAATGTCAGTCATTCTGATCCTTTCTCATTTTCTGTGAGAAATGTAGAAACCTAGTCTCTTAGATCATTTGCTTTTCTAAACGAGGCATGGTATATCTTGGGAATTTGCTCACATCTATTTCATAGATTTCTTATATGCTTTAATAAAATTATGGAGAAATTGCCTTTTCTACTGCCTGCCAGATAAGAGGTCTTAAATCAATGTTAGTCACTACAGCTCTCATTGTGTTGTTTCTTCTTTATTATTGCTATTATTATTATTAGTTTTATTATTATGTTCAGTCAAGACTTTTTCTCATTTTATTGCTTACATCTTTATTTGGTAAGTTTACTATCAACTTTTAGTGTGACAGTTAAAATATCCTATTGTGATATGTATTCTCACTTAAATATTTACATCTCTAAAGATCCTAGAACACAAACCCATGGAATTGGGGAAGGAAAAGACAGTTTTTCAGCTCATCATCTGCGCCACTTCTTTAGAAACAAATTTCCTTAATTTAAGAACGCCCTTTAAGGTAATTGAGAAGATGTTTTATGTTTTTTCTAACCGAAATAAACCCTTCTCTTCCTTTATTGTACATGTTCCTCTCTTGAGTTAATCGCACAGTCATTTATACTCCTCAAAAATATATAATGAAACTTCATGGGTATTGAGGCTATTCTGAACGCAAGTAAGATCATTTCAATGAATAAAGTTGATAATAAAATGTATCATCTCATCCAAATCATGCTGAATTTACGATGCTACTTTTCTTAACGTTTTATTCTAGAGAAATCAACACTAAGCTTCTAGGTAAAAAATAGTTCACAGTAAATATGCGTATTTTGCTTGGAATGATAAAGGAAACTTTTAGAAATGGGAATTACAAAACTAGTGTAAATGTGCTGAAGCAAATGAAAAATTTCAAATTTGGGGTGTTAAAAACAAATCTACAAACATACAAAGTCAGGAAGACATTTTAGACCATGCTCAGGGAAAATGATAGATCTGCCATTTCTGTGTAAAAGTACAAGTGTAAACAAGGGCAACTACTTAGTATAAAAAGACAAGGAAATGTACTAGGGATGCTGCTTTCCTAGCATTGCTGCTGATAAGCCAGCCTACTTTTTTTTTTTTTTAGCTCAGAAGACAATAGCTCTGATACAATTATCTCTGAGCAACAACCTATCATTCTAATGGATCTGGATCATTTTCCCAGAATATTGCAAAATCATTTGAAAATATACGTTGGGTGTTATGGTTTTTACTGTAGCAAAATGCCAAGCACTTTCAAATGAGGAAGAGAAAAACAGTTACTTATATCTAACATTGTTTTAACCATCAGTAACTGCAGCATCAGGGTTCATTAAACAATAGCTAGTTTTCTACAAATTCAGTGAAAATAATTTAAAATTTCTGTAATACTTTGTTTTGTTACACTGCATATTGGTTTCTACAAATAACTAAAAGAGACAAGCTAAAACAAAATCTAGGATAATGGTAAATAAAGCAATTTGTTTCACAGTTCACTTAGATGGTGGAAATTCATACCAGAATGCATTCTAGAAACTCATCAAAAATAAGCATATTCAAGCTTGGCAATTTCAATGTGGCATATTTTCATTTTAATAGATTTTTATTAAATTCATAAAAGTTAATGGACTAGGGATTAAGTCATTATGAACTCTGTCCCAATTGTCTATTATTAATAGCATCACAATAGCGGTGCCATGTTAAATACTTTCATTCTAAATGCCTTTTTGTCACTCATGATTTTTCATCTCAGAGTTGCTATTCCAACAATTCTTCCAGATGATTGTGTTTCTTGTTTTGAGTCTCCAAGTTTACAGAAATCTCAAAGCTTTGATGTCCATATGATATATTACACATAAAAGTATGCGATGTAATAATGCGAAAAATAAAAACATTCAAAGCTTCATTTTGTCCTTATAGGTTAGAGAAACATTACCGACCATGCTACTAATACTCCAGTGTTACACAGAATTAAGGAATGATCTCTTTAAAATGAGAACCTAAATTAACCTTCTTCACATATATGTTTTGTCTAGATGCTCTTCTTTGCAAAGCAATAAAATAAAAATTCTATTTTGGTTTAAGACAAAATTAAAAAGTAAGTTTGTATTCAAGGTGCCCTCTAGTTTTCAGAACCACACTTTTTATTAGACACACATGGTCACCATTATCCCATCTACATCATGATCTGGGATACACATGGATTGGTGATGGAATCTTCCTTCCAATGAAGCATATCTATTAGGTAGCTCATCTGTTCAAGTACCATTTGCCAATGATATAATCTAATAAAATAATTTATTTTGTGGCTCCCAGATTTTTAATTTTGCACTGTATCCTTGTGGACATGATGTTCTTCTTTATTGAATTGAGATGGGTCAAGGAGGAAGTTCATTATTTAAAAGTAATTTGTGGTTGGGTTGTGTACACATCCTTGCTACTTAAATCTAAACTACTACACTTATTTGTTCATAAATGGAATTTTTTGCTGAGTTTGATAGGAACTGCTTTAATGGTTTAAAGACATCTAGCTGTGAATGTATTTTAAAGTAATTTTTGACATATGAGATATAACATCAAGAAGGCATGCTTTTGGAAGCTTAATACAGTTGGGAGACCTGATTTGGATGCCCACATAGATTTTCTTCCACTCTAAGAACTCAAAGGCCGAGTCCTGAGGCAACTGACTTAACTCTAGAATTTGAGAGTTCAGGTCCTCTTGGCAAGATTAACTTTGTCCTTCTGGGCAGAGGCATTATAATAGCATCTTTTATTATGGAATCACATAACACTTTGTGACATACCATTCATCAAATAATAAAATAGGAACCACATTTGTACTATAATCTTAACTGTGCATATAGAGCTTTTGTATTAGTCTACAGTATGTCCTGAAGCTAAATTTGATTACTGTTCCTCTAGCAAGATGTTTAAACTAAGTTGAATTATGTAGAGTTGTACTTATGGCTTAAATGGCACTCTCCTGTGTAATGTAAATAAAGTAGCTACCGTAGTGTATAACCATATGCATGTAAGATAGAATAACATCAGATTATTTAATATCCAAAGGTTTAATGTATCTTTTTCTGGGAAATCCCTGATGCATTTAAACAATTTTCATTGTCATATCAATAATAAATATTATCTAAACCAAGCTTGAAGATTTTAAACTGAAAATAAGGCCACACATTTTTATTCTATGTACAGTTCAGATTTCTTCATCCCTTGACCCCTGAAGAAAGCACTGTAGATGGGAGGACAAATTAAAAGTAGTATAAATGTATGCAGTAAGTAAAATGCATAAGGGACTCATTATGCTGAAAAGGTAGTGGATTAAAATATAAATAGGTCTTAAAAGAATTTATACAAATTTATGACTAATAGATACATACATGATGGGTTCTTAATGGGAAGGTTAGGATGTAGAGGGTAAGTAGATCAAATGTGGAGACTGCCCTGTGATCTAACCCTAGGTTCTAATTCTGGGCCACTTATAACAGTCCTGCAACTTTTTTTTCCATAAGAAGTGTCATTCAAAAAAAATTGATCATTGCATATTAACTTATGAAATGTAAATTGAACTAATAGAAATCAGGAACAGAATTCTTTGGCTTTCTGTTCTTTCTTACCTCAATTAGGATAGCAGAAAGATTCTCAAAATAATTGAGGTTAAAAACGAACAGATTATGCAGTGACTTTGGAAAAAATCAACAAAAACAGTAAGAGATTTTAATATATGTGCATCAGTAGTTTTAGATGAAATTAACAATTTAAGGAAATCAATTTATATACAAAAACATATTGCATAATGCAGAAATACAACTAATGGTTAATTCATAACTAATTTGTCTGTTACAAGACTTCTAAATATTTGATATATACCTTCCCCAATGTTAATAGCATTAAAGGCAATAAGTCAAACTCCAAAATGTTAAATTTATTTAGAAACTTCACAGGTTAAAGAGAAAAATGTGGTGGCAATATATGAGAGATTAATGATCTTAATTAAATTTATTTATAAAACAAGTTTTGCATATACACGTCTTCTCCAGACTCCAGGAAAAAAATAGCAAACCGAGTCCAATATAGAATAAAACATATTTAACTAATATTAATTTTACAATAAAAAGTAATTAATGATATATAACATTTTTGGAAAGACAAAATAGAACTGAAAGCATCAGGTAAGATAAATATATGTGTACATATGTATATATATATATCTTACCTGATATATACATATATACACACATATATGTATATTTTTCAGCTTAAAGCAAAATATAATTTTAAAATTAATAACACAGACTTCTATGTTTTAAAATATATTTGTAATTAGGGATAGAATATAATTTACTTAAAAATGAATGAGAGAGACAGGATTGTGGGGGAGTTGAGTATTCACATTTCATTTTGTATTCTCTCTTCACATTTGAGTCCAAGCTGGTATTGTTTCTACTAAAATAATTTTATCAAGAACTTTAAATGTCTCTCAATTATTTTACTCAAGTCCACTCCATTAGAGCAAAGCCACACTCAACATATCTTTTCCAGATGTGTGATCCTGCTGAGATACCTGGAAAACAGTGCCCGTAAGCTTTGTAGAAGTCCTCTGTTCTCATCTCCATTTACTTAACATTTCTTATATTAGTTGATCTCTCTCATCTTACATGTTTCTATATGCAGCAAAAAGAGTGACCATTTCCGATACATTTCCAGGAAATCTGCTCAGGTATATGACCAAGTTTACCACTTACAAGTTCTGCCTTCTATGGAACTGCGGGAGTCATCTGCACTAAGTATTCTGCCACTTCATCACAAGAATCCCTCTAACTCCAGTTTTTAGTAACATGTTCCTCACTGCCTTCTGAGCCCTCACCTACCACATCTTTATCTGCAGATTTTCCCTAACATTCTGCTCAAGGCAATTTACACTTTCTCTATCATGCTCGTGAAAATTCTTCCAGTCTTCATCCACTTAACCCTTCTAATACCACTCCCACATTTGTAGATGCTTTTTACAGACACCTTGTATTGATTTTCTATTGCTGTGTAATGCATTACCACAACTTAATTTTTAGCAACTTAAACCAATACCCATTTTTTTTACTACAGTTTCTATGGGTCAGGAGTGGATGCATGGATTATTCAGGTTATTGCCTTCAGCGTTTCACCAGCCTGTAGTAAAGATATCAGCTGGGATGTGTTTTTAGCTGGTGGGTCACTGAAGAGGAGTCAATTTCGAAGCTCACTTAAGCTATTGGCAGAATTCATTTTTTTTGGTTATAGGACTGAGAGCTTCAGATTTAACCTGGCTGTTAACCAAGGGTCACCTAAGCTCTTAAAAGTCATCACAGTATTCTACTATGTGGCCCTTTCTTAGTTCAAACTTGCCAGCTTGCTCTTTCAGGAACAGCAAAAGAGTGAGAGTCTTCTAGAAGACAAACCTTATATGTCATAATGCAACCATGGAAATGACATCCTATCAGCTTTGCCATATTCTATAGGCTGGAAACAAGTTATAGTTCCCACCTCCACTCAAAGGGAGGGTACTAGGGGCCCCTGGGTGGCTCAGTCGGTTAAGCGTCCGACTTTCGCTTAGGTCATGAACTCGCGGTTCGTGGGTTCGAGCCCCGCGTCGGGCTCTGTGCTGACTGCCAGCTCAGAGCCTGGAGTCCGTTTCAGTCTGTGACTCCCTCTCTCTCTGACCCTCCCCTGCTCACGCTGTCTCTCTCTCTCTCCTAGAAATAAATAAAAAACATTTAAGAAAAAAATGGAGGGTACTATACCAAGGCATGGAGACCGAGAGGGGGTCATGGGTTACCTTGGAGTCTGTCATCCACATAGAACTAATATACATATATATTTTATCAACAGAATAGACAGTGTGTTTCACATACATACCCGTATATAGGCTCATATACTTTAACTAGGTAGACTTCAAGGATTTGGACTACTATGTTAAAGTCTTCCTATATATTGAATTGTGTCATAATTTCACTATATTTTCTCAGGTTCTACTTTTCATTTTAATACTATTCTATTAGATGCACATGAATTCGGGAAAGCTATATATTTATTATAGATATAAACTTTATAAATATGCCCTTTACATAATTTAATGCTTTTGTTGCTGGATTCAAACTTGTCTAATATTAATGACAAAAATCTACTTTTCCCCCCTCTCCTTCCTTTTATTTCTCCTCCCTTTCTATCCATTAATCTGGGATACTCAAACTCATGACATCTTGTATTAGACACAAGAATATTAAATTTTAAAATCTTTGTTAGGTATTTTGAAGTGCATATCTGTCATAGATCTGTTATGATAAAGTATGAACAATGAGAGACATAAATTAACATTACCAAAGCAGGAATTATTATTTAACTTCTTAGTGTCATATATTACATAAATATATTTTCTCAATATATAACATACTTTCATTCCTGTATTAAATATTTATAACTACAATGAAGTGATCTTTAATCTTAAATTACTTGGGATCATTTTGTTGCAAGAAGCACAAAGCTTTTTTTTAATTTTAGGCAAATAAAATGGGAATATAATAATGATACTGGCAATCTCATGAAGGTCAAGAATAGTGATGCAGCTGGATCATAAAGAGAAATGGGGATGAAAACTAGGAAACATTAGGGAGTCAATCAAACATGGTACTTACTGTTTTTCTCTTGATACATGTTTATTTTTTTCCATTAAACTTTAGTTCAATCTATATCCTGCTTCACATGGCAGAATATGAACATTAAAAAATACTCTAACTTCCTTTAGATTGAAGCACAGAGGAGGACTAAAAATGTTACTCAGATAAACTCTAAGTTTCCAAAACAAAATCTGATTAGTCTAGCCCACTTGCAGAGAAATCAATTCAGGCTAAAATTTTAGTCACTTTTGGTAATTCATTTTCATTAAAATTATACATTTCTTCAATTTCTGAGAATGTGTATATTATTAAACAGTTATTCATAAAATTACTTAATACCTGGATATTGTTTTGTTGTCTCAAATATCACTGAAAACAAATTTCACCCCTTCCTTTGTGAGGACACTTTTCTAAAGGTTTTTTTTTTTTTTTTTTTGAGCTGAGAATGAGAAAAATGGCCCCCAACACCCATGTGGTAGTCAAGTATAATCAGTCAGGCTTTGGTATTGACATGAGCTAGCATAACACTCACCACTAGGTCTAGGTGCTCTCCTGTTAAGCATAAAAAATTTCATGAAACAAATATCAAAAAAGGCCACTCTGTGACCATGATGGATCAAGACAAAGACAAAGCAACTCGATAATCTTATCTGAACATAAACAGGATCATTGTCCAAAATGTAGAATGATTACACATACATTTATCCTGATGAAAATGAGTAACTACTGGCTCTTTACTAATTATAGCTTTAATAGATAAAATTTGTTAAAATAAACAAGTATGGAATTACAGGTATACCTTGGAGGAACTGTGGGTTCAGTTTCAGCCCATGCAATAAAGTATTACAATAAAATGAGTCAAATGAATTATTTGCTGCATATAAAAGCTAACACTATACTGTAGTCAATATAGTGCAATAGTCAATAGTGTGCAATATCATTATGTCTAAAAAATGTACATATCTTAATTTAAAAACATTTTATTGCTAAAAGTTGCTAATCATCATCTGCGCTCTTAGTGAGTTATAATTGTTTTACTAATGGAAGCTCTTGCCTCAGTGTTGATGGCTGTTGACTGATCAGGGTGAAAGTTGCTGAAGGTTGGGGTGTCCGTGGCAATTTCTTAAAATAAGACAATAATGAAGTTGGCTGCATCAATTGGCTCTTCCTTTCACAAATGATTAATTTATCATGTAATGCTGTTTGAGCATTTTACTCACATTTTTGTCTTCCAATATAGGAGTCAATCTTCTCAAAACCTGTCACTGCTTTATCAACTAAGTTAATGTAATAGTCTAAATCTTTTGTTGTCATTTCAAAAATCTTCACAGCATCTTCACCATGAGTAGACTCCATCTCAAGAAATCACCATCTTTGTTCATCCATAAGAAGAAACCATCATCTGTTAAAGTTTTATCACAAGATTACAGCAAGTCAGATCCATCAGAAACATGAAATTTTTTTCTTGTTTTTAACATTTATTTATTATTGAGTGACAGAGACAGAGCATGAGTGGGGGAGGGGCAGAGAGAGGGGGAGACACAGAATCTGAAGAAGGCTCCAGGCTCTGAGCGGTCAACACAGAGCCCGATGTGGGGCTCGAACTCATAAACTGCGACATCATGACCTGAGCTGAAGTTGGATGCCCAACCAACTGAGCCACCCAGGCACCCCTGGAATTTATTTCTTAAATAATAAGACATGAGAGTCAAAATTACTCCTTGATCGGTGGGCTGCAGAATGGATGCTGTGTTTGCAGGCATGAGAACATTAATATTGTATATCTCCATCAGAGTTACTGGGTGACCAGGCACATTGTCAATGAGCAGTAGTGTTTGAAAGGAATCTTTTTAAAATTTTTTTCCTCAGCAGATTTTAACAACGGGCTTAATTTATTTAATAAGCCATGCTGTAAACAGATGTGCCCATCTAGGTTTTTTCGTTGTATTTACAAAGCACAGGCAAAGTAGACTCAAAGCAATTTGAGGCCCCTAGGTTTTTCATAGTGCTAAATGAATATTGGTTTCAACTTAAAGTCACCGGCTACATTCACTCCTACAAGAGACTCACCATGTTCCTTGAAGTTTTGAAGCCAGGCATTGACTTCTCCTTTTCAGCTATGGTAGTTTCAGATGGTATCTTCTCCCAATATACAAATGTTTTGTCTACATTGAAAAATCTGTTGTTTATTGTGGCCACCTTTGTTATCTTAGGTAGATGTTTTGGATAACTTGCTGAAGTTTCTACATCAGCGCTTGCCATTTCACTTTGCACTTTTATGTCATTTAGATGGCTTCTTTCTTAAACCAAACTCTGCTAGCTTTAAACTTTTCTCCTGCAGCTTCCTCACCCCTCTCTCAGCCTTCATAGAGCTGAACAGAATTAGGGCCTTTCTGGGGCGCCTGGGTGGCTTAGTCGGTTAAGCGTCCGACTTTCGCTTAGGTCATGATCTCGCGGCTCCTGGGTTCAAGCCCCGCGTCCGGCACTGTGCTGACTGCCAGCTCAGTGCCTGGAGCCTATTTCAGAGTCTGTGTCTCCCTCTGTCTCTGACCCTCCCCTGCTCACGCTGTCTCTCTCTCTCCTAGAAATAAATTAAAATATTAAAAAAAAAAAGAAAGAATTAGGGCCTTTCTTTGGACCAGGCTTTGACTTAAGGAAATATTGTAGCTGGTTTGATGAGACCACTAAAACTTTCTCCTTCTCAGCAACCTGGCTGTTTTGCTTTCTTATAATTCATGTGTTTGCTGAAGTAGCACTTTTAATCTCCTTCCAGAACTTTCCATTATATTCACAGTTTGGCTGTTGGCACAGGGCTTATCTCAGTTTTCAAAATGCCTTCCTCACTAGGTTAATCATTTCTAGCTTTTGATGTAGAGTAAGACACGTGTGATTCTCTCTTTTTCTTCAACATGTAGAAGCCATTGTAAAGTTCTTAATTCACTTAATTTCAATATTGTTGTGTCTCAGGGAATAGGGAGGCCCACAGAGAGGGAGAGAGATGGGGGAATGGCTGGTGGGTAGAGCGGTCAGAACATAAACAACGTGTATCTATTAAGTTTGCAGTCTTATATGGGCAAAATTTGTGGTGTCCTGAAACTATTACAATAGCAAAATCAAATATCACTGATTACAGATCACCATACAAGTATAATAACAATGATAAAGTTGAAATATTGTGAGAATTACCAAGATGTGACACAGAGAAACCAAGTGAGTAAATGCTGTTGGAAAGACTTGCCCAGGGCAAGGTTGCTCTAACCTTTCAACTTGTAAAATATAATGAATATCTTCAACGTGCAATAGGTAAAGCACAAGAAGACAATATATGCCTGTACTCCAACTTTCTGACAGTCCTATTTCCTTAAATACCTTCTTCCACATGAAAATCAACTAAAACAAGTCTAAGCCCTTCCATAATTTTTTAAAAGCCTCCTTTACTGAGATGTCCTGTGGTAAGCGTTTTCCCTTGACACAACAACTAATAAACACATTAATTACAGATATGCTTCTGATGACATATGACTGGAGGGTAAGAATAGAACCAATGACCAAGTTAAATATATTTTCCAGGAGCACCTGGGTGGCTCAGTCAGTTAAGCATCTGACTTCAGCTCACTCATGATCTCTTGGTTTGTGAGTTTGAGCCCTGCATCGGGCTCTGTGCTGACAGCTCAGAGCTTGGACTCTGCTTTGGATTCTGTCTCCCTCTTTCTCTGCCCCTCGCCCACTCACACTCTGTCTCTCTTTCAAAAACAAATAAAGAAAAAATTTTTAAAATTATTTCTTCTAACAAAAAGCCCATGAGGTGTCAGAAGAGACAGATTGAATACTAGATTAGAGTAGAATCAAAATGCCTGGTTTCCATTACTGAGTTCCCTTTGTTTCCTTTGAATTTATTTTCTCTTTTCTTCCTTCTTTCTTTTTCTTTTTACCTTCCATTTTTCTCATTTTTACCTCCTTAATATATTTGAGCATCTCCCACCTGACTGGGGTATCTATTTTCTTTATTAGTTTATTGAGAATAAAAATATGCATAAAATAAACTACATCCATGTCAATTGAACAATTCAATTAGTTTTGATGGATATTCAATTAGACTAGTACATACCTAAACCACCACCAATAAAGATGTAGAACACTTCCACAATCTCCAAAAGACTCCTTGTGACACTTTACAGTTTGTCATTTACCCATATCTGGTCCCAGGCACAACCAATCTGGTTTTTGTCATATTCATGCCAAAAATTGGTGTGCATTTTCTAGCATTTAAGTATGTCTTAAATTTTTTGTGCCTTGCTCCCTGAATTTAGTACAGCAATTTGGAGATTCATTCATGCTGATGTGCTTTTGAAAGAGATCGTATACTTCATATTCTTTTAAGCAGTATATTGGAGTATCATTTCCTCCACATCTTCACCAAACTTGTGTTAAAAGATAACTGGGACATATTAAAATTTATAAGATTTTTTTTTGAGCAAATATCTATTCCAAGTGGGCAGTGCCAAACTGGAACTGATTAGGAGGGCTTCAATGATAGAAGCTGCAAGAAAAACTTATACAGAAATAGCACAGAAGCAGAAAAGAAATTATTTCATGACCTATAGCTTCAAGCCTGGTTGGCTGTTTGTGATTGATTGTCTCAGGAATGTTGATTTGGTAGCTTTGAGGCACTTACAGGATTAGATTTTGTTTTCCTTAGATAAGTAGCCATAGCATTAGAACTACCTCAGTCTAATGGCTTCCTTGTGTAATTAATTTAACACTTACTATTGTCTACTTTTGTATTTTTAACGATTTTAATAAATATATATTTCATTGTGGTTTTAAATTACACTTAGCTAATGACTAATGATTTTTATCACCTTTTCATGTGATAATAGCATTACTCTCTCTGTTTTTGAAATTCATGTTCATATCTTTTGCAAACATATTCTCAAGTTTAGCATTACTCTCTCTGTTTTTGAAATTCATGTTCATATCTTTTGCAAACATATTCTCAAGTTTTTGTCCCTTTTATTATGGAAGTATAAGAAGTGGCTACATAATCTGGTTATAAGTCCTCTATCAGTTATATATGTTGTGAATAACTCCTCCCATTCTGTCACTTGTTTTTTCTTGTATTTCATATTTTGAAGATCAAATGGTTTTAATTTGTTAGCCTCAAATCAATTTTGTTTGTGTGTTAGTGGTTTTTTTTTTTTTTCGGCAACATCTAAAAAATTTTTTTGACCAACTCACTATTGCAACGATCTTTTAATTTGTTCTAAGTAGCCAAATTGGCTGATTAAAAACAGTGTACTTCTTTTCATTCTCCTGATGTCTTTAGGATTTGTTAACCCATCTTTAATTTCTGATAATGACAATCTGTGTTCTTCCTCCTTCTCATACAATTAGTCTAGCTAAGTTTTCATTAATTTGTTGATATTTTCAAAAAGCCCGAAATTTTGGCTTCATTAAAGGTAAAAAAAAAAAAATTGGAAATAACCCCAAATTAATAACCACCTTCACCAATAGAATAGATAAGCTATTGTATTATATCCACTCACTGGAGTATTGCTCAGCAATGAGAATAAAGAAACTACTGCCACACACAGCATGCACAACACTTATACGTGTCTCTATAATTCTGTTTCTCTTCTAGACACTAAACAATATTCACAAGGTTTGTGTTATAGCATGATTAGATAAAAATACACAATGAACACAATAAACGAATGATATAAACTGGAAGGTAGCTAGTGCTAAGGGGGAAAAAAAAGTCATTATGTAGTGATTTATAAGGAATAGGGGTGCCTAAGTGGCTCAGTCAGGTAAGCGTCCGACTTCGGCTCAGATCATGGTCTCACTGTTCCTGGGTCCGAGCCCTGCACTGGCCTCTGGGCTGCAACTCAGAGCCTGGAGCCTGCTTCGGATTCTGTGTCTCCCTCTCTCTCTGCCTCTTCTCTACACACACACTCTCTCAAAAATAAATAAACATTAAGAACAATTAAAAGGTATCCTTAGTTCAGTAATTGGTGGCAATTTAAAATAAGGCGATTTGGAAAGGATTCATTGAAGTGACATTAAAATAATGTCTTGAAAGAGGTGAAGGACTTAGTCTGTAAAACATCTGGGAGAAATATAATCCAGATAGAGAAAACAGCCAGTGCACAGACTATAGGTGGGGAAATTAAATGGACAGGTGGGAAACAAATATGTAAGAGAGACAATGGGCAAGAGAAGAATGATAAAAAGCAATGTTAGTGGTCATATGGATTGATGGGTGGAGTGATGGTGACAGAAAGATAAATTAGACGGATAATCATAGTTACTAACTTATAATGGTTTGATTTTTGTTTTCAAAAGTTAAGTTAAAAGCACACACTCACAAATTCATATAATCCCAGGAAAAATATGAAATATGTAAAAAGAACCAACATAATATCATAGAAAGCCAGCTATTAGGCTGGGGAAATCGGGTGAGATGTCATAAATAAGGATATCTAAGCATTGCTCTTAAAAGTAGGCAGTTTTTAAAAGGGAAACTGGGAGAAGGCAACTGTGGGTGGAGGCTGGTGACCCAGCAAAGGTGTAAAAAGTGGGCAAGTATAGGACATGGTTAGTCAACAAACTCATACTTCATCATGTCTAGACTGGGGAATAAGGGTGAGCTGGAAGAGGTGTCAGTCGAAAAGCATGAGAGAAGTCTTTCGGAGTTACTGCGTGCTTGGTAAATGGTACATATTGTTTTATTCAAACATCTCAGCAACCCTAAGATCCAGGTAGCATTGTGATCTCTTGCTACATAAAAAGAGACCTGTTAATCCCATCTAAGATGTGGCACTACAAGACTTAGCCCCATCTGTTTCTCACTGCCGAGACTGCTATCTTAGCAATTGGGGATGTACTTTCTTAAACAGTGGAAGCATAAACTCAATTCCTAATTTTGAATATCAGTGTCACTTACAGTCCATTATTAGGAACATAGATGTGCCAGGTATTAATTTTATTGCTACTTGAATGCCCATCTCAAAGTGAAAAATGAATTTAACACATCCCTTATGTTTACACTTTTTACTTGTACAAATCACTTACATGGGAATCAAGTTGTTTTAAAATTGGACTATGTTATATGCTAGCAAAAGATGGGTTTCTGTGTCAATGTTATCTCAGGGAGTCAATACCTTGAGCTAACAATTACAAATCACTCAATTAGGACGACAAGATGCAGAGACATTTTTCTAAGGAAATTCTGAAAACATCAGGTTGCACTTGTAATAAAGTCATATGAACTTCTTTATAGAAGACAAAATTTCATCTAGTTATTGAAGGGAAATGCACATTTTAATAGCCCCTTGTTAAAATATTCTATATGGCAGGAAACAATTTTGAAACCTATTGTGACTGAATGTAAATCAGAACAAAATATTAGGCACATTTCACATTTTGGGAAAGAAAAATGTCAAAAATAAAATGAAGCAAGTAGCTAAGATGAAGTTCAACTTTCCAACAAACTCTCTCTGGTTTTTAAAATCACACACAAATTCACATTTCAGGATAAAGTGTTCATGGACAATCAATTTTTACAGTTAATTCAGGTGAGTTTGGTTACATCAGCAAATTTGATGAAGTTCAGTAACCTCTGTAGAGACAACCCACTTTGCTGTCAGTTTACTCTGAGACAGCCTAAGCCCTAGAGTTTGTGAAGTTGGCACCTCGCTAATTGCAATCTTAATTGCTGTTGATTAGCTAATCGATAAAAAATTGAATTCATTTTTCATATCTCCAGAACTCTTAGTATGCCAATTCATCTCTGTTGGGTACTTTTAGACAAGGGACATAAAATCCAGCTGAAAAAGGGAAAAAAGGTCTACTGTGGAATTACACAGATGATTTTATTGGTCTCGAATCATATATATATATATTATATATATACTATGTACACTAGTATATATATTAGTCCTCGCATGTATTTATCTTTGTGTTATGCCACTTTTTGTCTTCTTTTATAAGATGATCACATCTCATATCAAGACAATTTTAATTCCAGCCTCAGCACTTAAGTTTCAAATAATTTGTTTGATGTCAGGATATTCAAGTCAAATTATTTTGGTGATTATTTGTTTCAGGAATTGTCAGATAATACTAATTTTTGGTCCCTGAATCCCTCTGGACAGCGATTTATAGAATAATGTAATCCTACAAAAATCATATGCTGGGGACAAAAATTGTTTAGAAGTATGAAATCTGGATAATTTCCGAAGAAAGATTCTGCCGCTTCAATGGTCCATCTTATTCTTTCGCTGACAACAGAAAATATTCCCCTTAAAGGCACAACACACAGACTTCTAATACTCTGTCTTTTGTACACTTAGAAGACAATGAACATTTCACAAAACTGTTCCTGCTCCTTTCCACAGCCATGACACACGAAATACAAATACTCTGTGTTGTTCAGCAATGGCCCATAAGCATCTTTTCATTTTTCTTTGCATAATCACATTATTCCCTCAACCCATAAATCTGTGCGTGCTGATTACAATTCTTGCCCATCAATCCAAATTCCTTTTTCCCATATACAGTATTTATTGAATGGATCAAGGGAACGATCCTTCAAATGAAAATGGGATCAGCTAGTCACAATTAGGTCATTAATATATCAGTAAAGTTACTGTTCTTCAAAACAATGAGAAAATAAATCTTTAAAGAGATTTACATTAATGTAGACCTGTTAATGAGCAACCGTGGTGTAATTTCTCAAAACCTGTGTGACTTTGTCACTTTATCAAATTTACATAGTATTTTAAGGTCCACATTTTTGTAATTATCATAGAAATCACTTATGGTAGCAAATGTCTTTCTGACTATTGACAGCTTCAAAGATTTTTCTCTCAGTTTTAATAAAAAGATTAACAAGTTTTTAGGGGAATTAAAGTAGTTATTGTAATATATTAAGTACAGTATTAATTATAACCAGAATGCTACCAAATTCATATCTAAAGCATTAATCTGATACAAAATCTTCTTTACAGATTACTTAGGGGCATTTATTTGCAAAATAGTTAAACAAAATGAGATCTCAAAATCATATATTTCAACAAATCATTGTTTGGGGGGAAACATATTCTTGATAAACATAATTTTATAGAATAGTCACAACAAGCAGAGATTTTATAACAAATATTAGAGTTATTTTTATCCCTTGGATTACAAAGACAAACTGTAGTGATTGTATCTGCCATAGATTTAGAACAGATCTATTTTAGGAGATCACCAGAATGAAGTTTTGCTAAAATAAAAGTTAAAGGCACTTACTAATCAGAGCAAATTTAGGATAAGCATGCATAACAAAATAGTAGTGAATACCTATAATAAGCTAGAGTACTATTTTATGCACCTCTGGTCTGCTATGGTTTTCAAAGGGGACACAGTGTCTGAGATAATGTAATACCATAAATGATGAATATCAAGTTTAATTTGTGGTTCTGTGCATCAACCTGAGGAGGGCAAATATTGGTGTCATTTACATGGCATATAGATTATTTTAAAAGGTCAAGAAAATACATAGGTAGAGATGTTTAATTTACAGAATTATTTAACATAAAATGTTTATGTAACATTAATCACTAAAATAGTATAAATTGCTAATTAATAAAATTTATGTAAACCACACTGTCTTTATTTTAAAATGTGTTAACATTTTTAAATTAATTATTATGTTTTACTTTTTGTTATTCTGATTGGCCCAGCTATTAGCCTCAGTCTAAATTGGATAGTATATACATATATATGTATCCATATATATACACATACACACATATATACTACATAATAAAAAATGGATTGAAGTAAACAGGTGATTAGAATGCCAACAACTTATATTATATAATTATAGGTAAGATATTGAACTCCAAACATTTCTGATATTGAAGGCATTGCTATGTGACTGTTGAGCCTAGGGTTTGGGGTTTTAGGTATTGTGACAGTTGATTGTATGTGTCAACTAAAATCATTTCCTCACTAGGAAATAGTGTTCAGTGGTGCTTGGTCAAATGCTCTCTAGATGATGCTATGAAGGTATTCTGTACATGTAATTCACATTTGACTTTAAGTAGGGGAGATTACCTACAAAAAATGTGGGTAGACTTCACTCATCCAATCAGTCTAAAACATTGAAAGCAAAAACTGAGGGGTTTCAGAGAATGAACTCTTCCTCAAAACTGTAATGTAATGTAGACATCCTTTCCTGAGTTTCCAGCCTGATGTCTTGACTTATAGATTTAGGACTCAAATTGCAACTTCAAATTTTACCTGAGTTTCCAGACAGTTGCCTTGCAATGCAGATTTAGGACTTGCCAGACCCCATAATCACACAAATCAACTCCTTAAAAATCTCTTTCTTTCCATATATTTTGTATAAATAATAATAATACGTACCATATAGCTACTAGGTAATGTTATAATCACCATCTGTAGTTTCTGTTCATATCTGTCTTGAGAACCTTGAATAGAGTGTGTTCTGGTTTTCCACTTACAGTCTCTATAACCCTGGGACATTTCTTTGACATTTCCAAATCTCTCCTTCTTCATCTTTAAAATGAGCATGTAGTATATTTTTATATTTATGTTTATTTTACTGGGGTAAAAACACAACATGAGCTCTACCTCACACATTCTTAAGTGTTATCTATAGGCATGATGTTGCACAGCAGCTCATGTGAACTTACTCACCTCACATAACTGGAATTCTATACCTGATGACTAGCAAATCTTCATTTCTCCTCTCTCAGACCCTATAGACCACAATTATATTCTTTGCTTTCATGAATCTGATTATTTTAGTTACTTCATATACGTGGAATCATGCTGTAGTTGTTCTTCTGTATCTGGCTTATTTCTCTTAGCATGATGTCTACCAGGTTCATCCGTGCTGTCGCATATGGCAGGATTTCCTTCTTTTTTGAGGTTGAATAATATTCAATCATATGTATATAGTAATACTTCTAAGTTTGTAGTGAGGGGTAAATGGTATAAGGAGTAAAATCACACCTTAAGAGTGGCTGTCACTGTAGAGGTGCTCCTGAAAAGGCAGATAGTATATTTATTAACTACTTAGAATTAAGTTTGAAGAGAAAAACTAAAAAAAGACAAACCTTGGTAGAATTGAAAACTGTCCCCCTAATACTATGAACATTATTGTGATATTAATCTCCTGATAAAGCGGGCAAAACTTGAAAATGATCAACTACCATGATTTAATACATTCAAACATTAAATGTGACAGATACAGAGAGAGAGGAGCTGCAGTGTCGGACATGCGGTCACGGCAGACCGACCCTTGGAAGGCTTTCGTGAGGCAAGGAGACAATATTTTGTTTGGCTTTGTTTTGTTTTTTCTTTTAATAATTTTAGGTTCTTCCCTTTTCCATTGCCTTTCTCTGCCTCATTCCTCTGCTTTTGATTGTGTTGCCTCAGCCTCAGCTGTGTCATAGATTTATGATACCCAGGTAGAAGGCACAGTCCCTCTTCAGCGTAGTGGAGATGGTTAATGATCATCTGCAGTTCTCTGCAAAGCTCCACACCTTTCATTGGAATTAGTCAAATTGGATTTGTAATGTGCTTTAAAGTCCTCAGAGGCTATTGTGTAAATAGCAGGTGATATTTTAATCCTGTATTGTTCTGGTGGCTCTTTTGCCCTATAGGATCTGTCTCAGCCCAACTGCACCTGCTAAAAGAGGTTCATTACTTCTCTTTATAAATGTTTAGTATTTAAAATTTTACTGCATTAAATTTTACTAAATCACAAGACTAAGAAACCTACACACATAACGTAAGCACAAGTGCTATAAATTGAAAGACATTTAAAACAAACAAGCAAGCAAAAAAACCCTAAAGCCTCTTGGAGTTTTGGTTAATCATGAGTCCAGGAAAATGCGCTAAGAGAAGAGGGTCAGACCAGCACCTGTCACCTGTGGTAAAGTGGCAACTTGAAATCATCACTGGAACTTTGCCACATGATTGTGTGGAATAGAGAAGTCAGTTCATCTTGGAGAGCTTCATGTTTTCCATTGATTAATAGGAAAAATCAATGTTGCAGATGTTTGTGGGGATCACGTGGTGCAATACATGTGAATCCATTTTGTTTCTAGAATCTGCAATGTACAAATACTACTACATGAAAAGTACCAAGGTGTGTTTGTTTTCCCATAAAAGCATTATTTATTTAGAGATCATATCTTCTAAGGCACTTAAGATGTCCAGGAAGAAGAGTGTATTATTATTTTTAAAAAATCAACATTTTATCTTGTGTATGCATCTTTTGTTATTCAATTTGTCCTTTGCTTCTAATTATCAAAGACATTATCATATGCATACATACCATGACCCCTTTTCAGTAAGTGCCAGCACCATATCATCAGAAATTTTTCAATGTCATTATTGGTGAGTTCTGAGCTGGTTCAGATTGCATGCTATTGAGTAGAATATCTAGAAGGTTACTGAGAGAAAGTCATTTGCCTCCTAGTTATTTTGCAGGTGTTTTCTCTAGAAGGTTTGATCAACAATGTAAATATTCAAATTACCTATTTAGGAATCTTTTCATCCAATAGTATCATATATTATACTGTGTGCTCTTAAAACTTTTAAATATGTCTATCTCTCTCCGGAAAAGTCAGGCCCCAAACAAGGGCTTCTGAAAGTGTTTCTGAAAACCTGTCAAAATAATAAAAGACATGAGAGCATTAAAAATACATTGGAGTAAAAATATCTCTGAAATGAGGATGTCATTTCTTCTCTAATCATCTATTGCCATTAAATTGGAACATTGGTTGAATTTCAAATAAAATAAGAGGTCTCTTAAATTTAACTGTCATATTATGTTACCCTATGTGATTTTATGAGATGTTGTGTTAGCAAAGAATAGGAAAGCACTGAATATAATTCAGAGTAGTATAAACTAGATAACGTGACTTGACAACTGAAATTTAAAAGGGAAAGTACTTACAGTAGTTTCATATCCGGCATCGCCATCAAGTTGTACATTTAACAAAGAAGTTTAGTTTGAAGGTTGGTAAAAATACATTGCCGGGAAATATGTAGATCAAGTTTCAGGAAAGATTCAAAATTGGGTTGAGTAGTTTTAAGATACTTCTTTGTTTCTGAAAAATAATTCCTTTGTTTAACTATTACACTGTAAAATATAGCAAAGGGGGAAAAAAGTTCAATTTCAACAATATTATCACTCAACAATTTGAAACCAAATCCTTACTCTTATACATTTCTTCCTGGTGAAGGGACATATCTTTAGCTTTGAATAATATTTTACATGGCAATAACCATCTCTAAACGAAGACCGTTTTAAGGCCGCGATATTATTTTATTTAAATCATCAATATTCTGGGCATGGCTTCCTTTACGGAGAAGATTCATTCTTTGCTTAAACATAATTGCATTATCAGATATTAAGAAGAAACCATAAACCACAAAATGGAAACAGCCCTCCAACAGCTATTTCATACTCTGAAGATGATTTTATTTTAACATTTTTGTTGTCAACCATAGCAGCAGCATGCTGAGAAACCCAAATTTCAACATGATTCTAACCTGAATAACATTTAAATATATGAACACTAAATTGAATAATTAATAACAGATTTTTAGTCAGATCACCATTTCTTTGGCAATAAATAGCATATAGGCAAATACATCTGAGCAAACTCCATCTTCATTAGTGTCACGGCTTTGCAGGATCTTTTAGAAGCAAGAAGATATTTCCATGTTTTCTAATGCTCTCTTGTTTTTCATTCTCCATCAGAAATTTGCAATGACACTACAACTTTCTATTCATTGCCTATTCAGATTTGTAAATGGAATTTATTGCAAGCAATGTCATTTTACAGATTAAATTAATGTTATTATAAAGAGCTTTAAAACTCAAAGATATTTATGAGTCATGCTGCAAAAGGATCTGTACTCAGTTATAATGATTAATAATAAGTCTCCCAAGTTTTCACAGATGAAATCTCCACCACGTGCATATTTGGAGCACAAAACAGATAACTATAATTCTAAAAGAAGAATGGAAGAAGCGCTGAGCCACTAATGCATAAGTTGGATTCACATGCTATTGGGGGATTGAGTCAAGTTTTGCTTTGAGAGTTGGTTGATGTGTAGGCAAACTGAGTCTGAGTATTTGAGCATATATATTTGTGGTAGATCATTATAAAATTTACCAACCAATTGTACCTCTAGTAATATGACATTGCTGGTTGATGCTCCCACTATCAATAGGTGAGGTCTGTTCGTCTATTCTCCTGTGTATAGGTTGGACATGTAAACTGCTTTGGTAAATAGAATGTGGCTCTTCTAGTCTACATCTAAAGGGTTGGGTGTGCATGAGCCCAAGTGAAAGGAACTGAAGAATCACCGGAGAACTCTACTTATGAGATATCAAAATCTTTGTTGTTTAAGCCACTACATTTTGAAGGCATTTATATCACAGTAATAAATGAACTAAACAATATTGAAATGAAGCCAAAAACTGAAAGATAATTAGACATTAAATATTAAATCAAACTTCTACAAGTGTTCTTTTATTAATATGGGAAATATGATATCTATAATCCAGGCACTCATAACTACTTGAAATCTACCTGTAGCTAGTAATGGACCTAGAGAAACAAACAAAACGTGTCTAATATGTCAACCATTATATTCATTACAGTAAAATCTTGATTAACTGGAAGTTCCAATCAATCAAAGAAAAGTGACAACAAAATAAGATAACATTAAGGATTTGTTGATGTTGCAGGTAACTTTGAGTTATGTTCACATATAGTGGTTCTCAAATATGAGGAGTTTTACACTCACTGACACCTGATTTCCATTCTAGAGTCTCCAATTCAATTAATCTGTATAAAGTCTGAGTATCAGGATCTTTACTCAGGTAAAGAATATAGTTACTCCAGAGGTGCCTGGATGGCTCAGATGGTGGAGCATGTGACTGTTGATCTAGAGGTTGCTTTTTCCAGTTCCTTACAACCTAAGGGTGTAAAGATTAATTAAAAATGATATAAAATAGGCGCCTGGGTGGCTCAGTTGGTTAAATGTCCAACTTCGCCTCAGACCATGATCTTGCAGTTGGTGAGTTTGAGCCCCACATCAGGCTCTATGCTGACAGCTCAGAGCCTGAACTCTGCTTCAGATTCTGTGTCTCCCTCTCTCTCTGTCCCTTCCCCATTCATACTCTGTTTCTACATCTCTCTCAAAGATAAACATGAATGAATGAATGAATGAATGAATGAATGAATGAATAAAAATAAAAGAATACTACCCAGTCTAAGTTTCTATCCTGTATGTTATATGTTTACAGATATTATATATATGTAATTACATATATTACATATATAATATATGTAATAATATATATACACAAACACAGAAAGAGAAAGACAATTTATACACACACATATAGAATGTAAAAAAATTTACATATATGCATATATAGGAAAATGTATATGTACAAATTATATATAAGAAATTACATATACATTGTTCATATATTATATAATAATAGTAATAAGTCACTATTATCACCATTAGTTCTATATCTATTATTTAAAGAACTGGAAATAATGGTGATCTTGTACTATTATTCCATCCTAAAACCCAGAACAATCCTGTTTCTATTATTTTGTAAAAAAGATACACTATTAATTTTTTTAGGAATATTTTCAGCAAAAAAGGCTTGAGAAATTTTGGGAATGTCCCTAGCTGGAGACTGAGTAACAAAACTGTTATATGCATTGTTCTATTTAATTAGAATTGTTGTTAATCTTACAGGTTTACTAAGCTAGTTTCTGAAATGGTTTACATGATAGGTTTTTAAAAAATTATTATTAAAATACTTGAAATTCACATACTACTATTATTCCAAACAATCCAGTTATAATCCCTACAATATCTCAGTAGGCAAAATACTTACCAAGTTTAATAAAGATTACATAAGCATAAAAGTTGCCATCCTATTAATAGATGTCACTGTATTATAAATATTCTATTCTTGGATGTTTTCACCTAATTGTGGTTTACTTACAAGCTGTATAAATCCCAAGGTAATTTCCAAGACAGGGTGCTCTCTCTCTCTCTCACAATAATGGGCCTTTTTTACTAGGTGTTGTTAAAGGTCGCACTAAATATGTTAACACTGAATTTATTTGGACTAATATAAATATGAACATAGATAGATTGATAGATAGATTTATATGCATGATACATACAATTTATAAGCATGATAATTAAAAAGAAAATTATTTTCCTCTTTATTTTTAGATTTAAATTTTTACTTGAGCTTTGTACAAAATTAATCTAAATGAATGAATCTCCTCACCCTAATCTGTAAATGTTCGAAATTAATTTCTACCCTGAAGCTATTACACTTCATTTTTCTAACTTGCAAATCCTCACTTTTCAAATTATCCCAGAAAGAAGTGGTCAATAAATGCAAATCAACATATTCAAAGTATTCACACATTTTTGAATTCTCTTCTCCTCCTTTTGATTTTCACTGCGAAATTTGATAAAAATTGCATGCATATCCTTGTTGTATGTATATCATAATAGATTAAAAACATCAATTACTTTTTCTGGTGATAACAGATAGTAATATTAACATGATGATTCACCAAATTCTAAAATATATCAGAATTTTTTCTCAAGAGCTATAAATGGCTCCTAGAATTATAGCATTGTTGCTCTCATACAATTGAATAGAACAGTTTTGATGTACTATTTCCATGGTAATATATTTTGGAATTCTGACGGTGTTCTCTCCATAGAAAGACTTTGTAGTCACTAAGTAGCAGGGATTGTGACTGGCAAACTGTATTTTATGACAAGACAGAGGAGTCTTTATTCCAATTAACTCAATGACCTGAGACAACCACTTCAGGCATCCAAATACAGTGTCTTTTGTCAAAAACGGAAGAGAAGTAAAATACCTGCTATCAAACGCTACAAATGGATATTGTGAGAATGCACACATTCACATGTGAAGAGACACATGTCTGGTGCCCTTCTGGACCCTCATGAAAGACAATGGCATCTTATTTTGAACAAATGAATGATAAGTGCACTGTACTGTTGCCTAGGGAAATGATATTCAAGTACTGTCAGGACTCCAAAAAAAAAAAAAAAAAAGAAGAAGAAGATGGATACAATCTCTACTTTGGCATATAAGCATATATATAATATTGTTACTATATATAGATAAAATGTTTATATAAAGCAATGATATTATTATAATAACAACAAAACTAGCAACAATATGTACATGATATTTTATCTTGTGTAATAATAACAGTAAATACATATGGTCTAAATGCTTTTACTCACTAAGTCACTTAACTCTCACAAAAACCCTTATTTGTCACATTGGAAAGAGAACAATCAAAGGAGGTACAAAGAAATGAATAACTTGTCTAAGATCTCACAGCTAATATCTATAGTATGTCTCAGAGCTGGAATTTAAACATATTAAGTCCAGCTCCCAGACTTATGCTTTAAAATGCTAGATGAATCTGCTTCTTATATAGTGTAACTATCACAATACTACAGCAATTCAGCTTCTAGTCAGGTAGTGTATCTTGGTACTTGGGAGGGTTTTTTATGCATTGTCATTATTCCATCCCAGAAGAATAAATTGTCAGAATACAGTGCTCTTTTACTAAATCTGCCTGTATTTATCTAATAAAATAAAATAAAATAAAATAATAAAATAAAATAAAATAAAATGAAAATCCCATAGGCCTAACTCTGGGATTTTGTGACAAGTTTAATTTGAAAATGGCAATATAAGTATTATTTCTTAAACATTCAAAGTGTAGGAAATATTTCTGAATACTTCACATAAAATAACACTCTTTACTAATGTTCATGGATATACTCTTTCTTATTACACCAGCAGTTTCATAGATGAAAGTTAAGTTGCATGTCTGTTGCATTAGTCAATTCTTTCCCACGTTTTGACAGCTTGTCATTGCCTTAAACATAAACATAAATATGAAATGGTCTTAAACAATAGCAGCAAGCATATATGTTGGTAAGAAAAAAATTATCCAGGTTACTAAGTTTCAGGGGAGTGAGCATATATAGAAGATACTCTAGTAGTTGAAATAACGGAGGACACCATGGCAAAGGAAGGTAAGCGGGGTCATTGACAGCCTGCTGCATGTAAGGTAAGCACAGGGAGAGGGAGGTGGAGTAGTCTAAATCAAGTGATAATAACAGCAAGATAAGCACAGGTGTCTTTAAAATTACATTGACCTGAATTTTTCTCACTGACTGCTAACTAAATGTGCACTGCCCTTTTGCTCTTATTTGAAAATAAAAGTTGGGAGGAGCAAACAGGAAGAGAAAAAGTTAATGAAAGAGGAAACTTGGTAATCTATGAACCTTGTTAAGTGGCTAGGAGGGGGATGAGGGGGCATGTTAAGAGGAGATTTGCTGTGAGTAGTTACCCAAGAGGATGGTTGTGGCGATATTGTTTTGTTTCATCTTCCAAACGACACCCAAAGGAAACCATGTAGTGAATAACTTTCTTAGGGGAACGTGGAAGCTTACACCTAAGATCTAGAGTTAACTGGTTTTATATTTGGAGACTTAAAAGAAAGAAAAGTGCTCAGTCATTTTGGAAAAGTAAACTTTAGATGAGTCAAATCTGTATGTAATTTTTTAAATAGGAGTATTTGCCTAAGGAGCCATTGCAATCATGACATCGTATTATAGTACATTTATCATTGCCAGTTTGGTGTTTGGATTGAGAATATAAAATTAAACCCCCCAATAATTAATCTTATTATAATAAAGTTTTTGACATAATAAGATTGGAGATAAACTTCTGTTTTCTGCCCACATCCAGTTCTCAACCTAAGGAACCTAAAGTGTTTACCTACTGTGGAGGGAAACAAAGAGGCAATTGGAGGGGATGAACAGTGCATGTGGGTAAACAATAGGCAACCCAGATTTAGGAACAAATGGGAGACGGAAGTGGGCCCTGGAGCTCCAGTGTTCTATGCAGGTCTCTTCCGTGTAGGCCTGGAGATATGGACAATTAACAGGAAGACTCATGGAATGACTGACACTGTTCTAGAAACTCTAATAACCCCTAGAGCCAAAAATCTCTATTAATATTCAAATTGAATCTGACAAGTACCACCAGGTGGCACCACACTGTAGTTGAGACTTAAATGGATTTGAACCTCATCCACACTCAAAGGCACTCTCAACTGCTGCACAGGGTCATCCTAACAATTATATTAAATCCTCTGTAATGTAACACTCATTATAGATACTTGGATTTATTAATGTGGATTCCTTAGTTTGTAGTCTATTGTATATGCCAAAGAGAACAGAGTCTGGAATTCCATAGAAATCCATAGTTTTAGGGGCGCCCGGGTGGCTTAGTTGGTTAAGCGTCCGACTTTCGCTCAGGTCATGATCTCGCGGTTCGTGAGTTCGAGCCCGCGTCGGGCTCTGTGCTGACTGCCAGCTCAGAGCCTGGAGCCTGTTTCAGTCTGTGACTCCTCTCTCTGACCCTCCCCTGCTCACGCTGTCTCTCTCTCTCTTTCCTAGAAATAAATAAAAACATTAAAAAAAATTAAAAAAAAAAAGAAATCCATAGTTTTACTACTTAGGTAGGCCATATCTTTGAGAGACAAAGATTTTTTTTAGACAATCTAGGAAACCTACATAAACTATCAACACACTCTGGAAACACATGTGGACTTACCCATTCAGTGGAAATATATTGTGTTACTTGAGCCAATAACGCTCTCACAGAGAAAAAAACATTTTTAATTGCCCCTACCAATATTCTTTTTTAATATCAGAGAGATAATATAGTCAAAAACAGGAAAAAATGAGAACTTAGATGACATTTGTTTATTTTTCAGAGAGAGCAAGGAGGCATTCTACTTCATTGTGGAAAACTTACTTTTTAAAAACCAACATCTCACAGATAACAACTGTAATATCTAGGCAAAATATGGATATTGAAAGTAACGAAAAGCAGGCCAATTTTGAAGATGACCCCAAATCTAGGAGGTTATTGGCCTGGGTGAGTTTCCTGTTTGGGGGCTTTACACTGAGGGTAGCTACGGTGATTCATAAAACCCCAAGAGAGTGCTTTTCATTGTTCTGGCTAGAAAAACAGAGAATGAGTGTGTCAGCCTGGATAGAATTTCAGGAGGCAAGAAAGAGAGAGATCCAAAAATAGAGAAAAGACTCAAAGTTTCTGTATCTAAATTCTGTTCATGTTTCTGGCTCACCTTCAAAACTTGCATTCATGAGGTAAACTGAAAACA
Organism: Proteles cristata cristata; assembly: GCA_017311185.1. NCBI lineage: Eukaryota > Metazoa > Chordata > Mammalia > Carnivora > Hyaenidae > Proteles > Proteles cristata. Next base: position 614,344 of record JAESUZ010005470.1, read on the forward strand.
TTCTGGGCTAAGATTGAAATATGCTAAGGGAAATGAAGATTCGATATGCTGTCTGCTTGGGCAAGGCTGGGTTTTCAGTTTGAGACTCATGAGGTTATTTTTTTCTCAAGCAAAAACATCAACCCTCTTAGAGGACTAGAAGAGTATCCGGAGTCTCCAGCACAAATCTTCATGATGTCCAAGATATTATAAACATGCAATTAAATTTGAAAATTCAGACAAATGGAGAATCCCTAGGAAAATAGTATTTATCGGATATCAAGGATTACTTTGAATCTACAGTCATGGTGATATTGACACAAGGATTGAAAAAGAGAGACACGGAGAAGAGAACTTAGAAACACACCCCCATAAGTATGGACTCTTGATTTATCACAAAGGTGTGAGAGTAGAGAGGGAGGGAAACTTGCAGGAAAACATAAAAATGAACCCCTGCCTTGCACAAAAATCATTTTGGGGTGGGTATAGGTATAAGTGTAAAATGCAAAACTATTAACTTTTTGAGGGTATTATGGAAAAAATATCTCCCTATTTTGGGTAGGAAAAAGTTATTTTAGTCAAGGAAAGAAAGCATTAAACAGTAAAGAAGAGATTAACAAATTCAACCATGTTAAAATTAAGAATTTTTGTTCTTCAAAGATATCATAAATAATAATAGAGAAATGCCAATTAAAAACATAATGAAAGTCTACTCTATACCTACCAGATTGGCAGACATTTTAAAATTTGACATTACCAAGTGTTTGTTGATGATAAGAAATAACTGGGTTTTTTTTAAATTTTTTTTTAATGTTTTATTTATTTCTAGGAGAGAGAGAGAGAGAGAGAGAGAGGCGAGCAGGGAGGGTCAGAGAGAGGGAGACACAGAATCCGAAGCAGGCTCCAGGTTCTGAGCTGGCAGTCAGCACAGATCTCGACGCAGGGCTCGAACCCACGAACCGCGAGATCATGACCTAAGCGAAAGTTGGACGCTTAACCGACTAAGCCACCCAGGCGCCCCCAACTGGGTTTTTTTTTTTATGTTGTTTCAAACTAGAAACATATTTTGCAATCAATAGTAGGATGGAAAAATAGAATGTGGCATGTTAATCAATAAAATACTATATGGCAGTTATAAGTACAGTAAAAGCTTCTTGGGTTGCAAGTAACTTGTTTGCGAGTGTTCCGCAAAATGAACAAGCATTTCTAATAAATTTTAACTTGATAAATGAGTGATGTCTTGCAATATGAGTAGTATGTGATGCCGAATGTAACATGATAAAAACTGAGCCAATGGTTCTTCTGTCTCTCTTGCTGTGGGAATTTAGGTGATCCTCTCCAATGCTCAGATGCTCAGTCTCAGGCTATGGTGCTTGGCGTAAATCAGTGATGTTTCAGAATGTTGGAAGGTGCCCACAACTGGCACTAGTGTATTTTTGGTCACTTCAAAGGACCTATGGACAGTCCTTTGCCTTTCCATACAAGAGTAAGCTTAGGAATGCTTTGCTTCATTCTAAGTTTGGCTGCCTACAGACATAGACCCCTTCCTCTGCTGCCTTATTGCCACTTACATTAAATACAGTATATGAAAAGTTTATTAATACTACACTGTATGTAGTCAACATCTGTGTAAGCATATACAATGGCCTTTATGCAGAAAAAGATTCCATTGAGCCAATAGATAGCAGTGATTGCGTTAGTAATAGTTAAAGATTTCCTATACAATAACTCTTCTCTTCTCCCTCATATCAGCCACAAAGGTTTCAAAGGTAAATAAAAGTTAATTTGTTGATTTTTCTTTGTATTTTATATTTTATTATTATTTTGTATTATATTACAGTATTAGAATCATTTTTTCTAATATTTATTTGGGAGCAGAGTTTAAGTGGGGGAAGGGCAGATAGAGAGGCAGAGGATCTGAATTGGGCTCTGCACTGACAGGCTGATAGCAACGAGCCCGATGTGGGACTCAAACTCACAAACTGCGAGACCATGAACTGAGTCCAAGTCAAATGCTCAACCAATGGAGGCACCAGGCACCCCTAGAATCATTTCTATATGAATATTTTTGGGTTGTGGAACGCATCATCTGAGTTTCCATTATTTCTTATGGAGAAATTTGCTTTGATATACAAGTGCTTTGGATTACATGCATGTTTCTGGAATGAATTATGCTTGCAAACCAAGTTTGACTGTACTTAAAATGTGATCCGGGGCACCTGGGTGGCTTAGTCGGTTAAGCGCCCGACTTTCGCTTAGGTCATGATCTCACAGTTCGTGGGTTCGAGCCCCGCGTCGGGCTCTGTGCTGACTGCCAGCTCAGAGCCTGAGCCTGTTTCCCAGAGTCTGTGTCTCCCTCTCTCTCTGACCCTCCCCCTGTTCACGCTCTCTCTCTCTCTCTCTCTCTCTCCTAGAAATAAACAAAAAAATAAAAAAAAAATGTGATCCACTGACTGATAGTGGCAAAGAATGTTTGTTGTTGATCTATGAAGAGACAAGGAATTTTTACAAGAATAAAACAATCGATTACTTCACAAAGCACACTAGGCTTTGTTTGTTTTAGGAAGATTTTCTCAATGAAGATGCAGTACATTGATTTACATTCTTGTGTATTCATTTACATTCCTTGTGGACTTGTCATTTGAGAATGAACTACTTTGAGTGGTATTGATATATAGCAAAGAAAATGAACAAACTAGATCTACAGACCATAATATAATCCTAGACACACGTTTAACAAAGAAACAAAGCACTGAAAACTCACACAATATGTTTTCAGGTACATAAAGATCTAAACAAGAAAAACTAATCTATATTAATAAACATAGTAAAAGTAGAAAGAAAAAAATGAGTATTGATTACCACAAAAGTTAGAATATGCCGGTTCTCTGCAAGGAGGTGTAGTATGTGTGTGTGATCAGGAAAGAACTGCTGGGAAGTGTTCCGTTGATTGATTTGGTTCATCATTATGTGGTGTAAGTTTCATAATTATTTCTGACACTCCAAATGAATGTTTTATGCAACTTTATATGTGCGTGCTAATCTCCTATTAGAAAAAAATAAAAGTAAAGAAATTTTCTGTCTGTAATGTCTAAACAGGAAAACTATTTTAGGCAAAATAAAAAGGTTATAAAAGGGGTACATAAATTTAAAAAAAAGTTTGTCCCTTGTCCATTTATCTGAATTGAACATAGCAATGAAAAGAAAAATTGGACTGTCACAAAAGGCCCAGGTTGAAGAATCTATCCCTGGAACCGCTAAAAGTATTGAGGTGGCTATGGGATCAAGGTAAGATCATAGGAGGAAGACACATGAAGGAACAAGACTTGTTAACTTGGAAGAGATATGTCTGTCCCCATACTTGCACCATGTAACATTGACAAGGGAGCATAATGACTCTGACAGACACACCTATTCAAAACATTTGAGGGTGGGGGCAGAGATGAGAAGCAAGTAGCAGTGAGTAATCTAGAGTTATTTTGAACCTGGCTGAGCATCTGGTGATGGATGTGTGGTGACCCTTGGTCAGGAGAAAGAGTGGCGTGCTGTATGAGTAGGGGGGAGGGCAAGCTGAAACCTGCTGGGGCATTCGCCTCCTCTGAAACTCCCTCTAATGATGGCGCCTTTCAGAGAGCAATGGTCCATGAGCGGTGTCAGGCGATATGTTGCTAACAGTTTACAAGGAGATAGATGCAGAAATTAGAATAAATACTTGGAAAATTTTATAGTCCTTTAATCATTCAAGTGAATGACCGGTGCAGTCCTATTAAATAGCATAAACAACTTTGGTTGCTATCAAAGCTGTGTGACAAATTGCATGTGCTTTCAAGCACAGCTGAAACAAGACGCACCGTAAGATACTTAAGTTTAGGTTGTTATATAACTACAATAGACCCAATCTATTATAACTTTTAATTTATACAATAGTTTGAAGTTTTCACCGAGCTTTAAAAAATTTATAGTTTAATATTATTAGCTACATTAGGGAAGTAAACATTGTATTATTTATTTTTAACCCTAATTTGCATTTGATGAAACAAGCTTCAATTCTGTGAATGCAGCAGGAGAAATAAACCAAATGATGAAAATAAAAATGATTCTGAAGAAATGGGGATCAAATGAGTTCATACTAGTTTTACTTAAAAGTATGACCTCTCATATATTTACCATAATTGATTGTAAGTTGTTGAAACAACATTGTATTATTTGTGGAAATGTAATAGCTAATAAGGCAATTAAACTTTCAAAACTTACATGGCATTAACATAAAAAGCATAAAGAATTAAGTTCAAAGCCAAAGAACTATTTGAAAGACAGATTATTAACTTAAGTCAACAGAAGCAGATGTTCAATATTTTACACATAAACTTGAGTGCATTGCAGAACTTTGGGTTGCTAAGACTGAGAAAAACATAAACAATAGCAAAAGCATTAAGAAATATGGCAGTATATGCGTTTGCTTGGAAATATTTCTGACTGCTGCAAAGAAGGTAATTCAAGTGCCATTTGTCAATGACACACCATGTTTGAACATTCGGGTCCTAAGGATCATTTAGAACAAATAATGCTAGCAAGTATTTTTCACTGTAGCTTGACTGATGCACAAATATTGTTAAAAGGCGTTTCTTTTAATACATGGACAATTTAAGCTTAATGATTTTTTTCTTTCTTTTTTAAAATTTATGTCCAAGTTAGTTAGCATATAGTGCAATAATGATTTCAGGAATAGAATCCAGTGATTCATCCCGACATATAACACCCAGTGCTCATCCAACAAGTGTCCTCCATAATGCCCCTTGCCCATTTAGCCCATTCCTCCACCACAACCCCTCCAGCAACCATCAGTTTGTTATTTATATTTGAGTCTATTATGTTTTGTTCCCCTCCTTGTTTTTATATTATTTTTGCTTCCCTTCCCTTATGTTCACCTGTTTTGTATCATATTCCATATATGAGGAAGTCATGTATTTGTCTTTCTCTGACTAATTTCACTTAGCATTATACATTCTAGTTCCATCCATGTTTTTGCAAATGGCAAGATTTCATTCTTCTGATTGCCAAGTAATACTCCATTGTATATATACATACCACATCTTCTTTATCCATTAATTTGTTGATGGACATTTGGGCTCATTCCATACTTTCTCTATTGTCAATAGTGCTGCTATAACCATTAGGATGCATGTGCCCCTTCGAAACAGCACACTTGTATTCTTTGGATAAATACCTAGTAGTACAATTGCTGGTCTTAGGGTAGTTCTATTTTACATTTTTTGAGGGACCTCCATACTATTTTCCAGAGTGGCTACAGCAGTTTGCATTTCCACCAGAAGTGCAAAAACATTCCTCTTTCTCCACATCCTCACCAAAATCTGTTGCCTGAGTTGTTCATTTTAGTCATTCTGACTGTTGTGACTTGGTATCTCATTGTGGTTTTGATTTGTATTTCTTTGAAAATGAGTGATGTTGAGCATTTTTTCATGTGTCTGTTAGCCATGTGGATGTGTTCTTTGGAAAAGTGTCTATTCATGTCTTTTGCCCATTTCTTCACTGGATTATTTGTTTTTTGGGTGCTGAGTTTGATAAGTTCTTTATAGATTTTGGATACAAACCCTTTATCAAGTATGCCACTGAAAATATCTTCTCCCATTCTGCTGGTTGCCTTTTAGTTTTGCTGATTGTTTCCTGCATCATGCAGAAACATTTTATTTGGATGAGGTCCCAACAGTTCATTTTTCCTTTTGTTTCCCTTGCCTCTGGAGACGTGTTGAGTAAGAAGTTGCTGCGGCCAAGGTCAAAGAGATTCTTGCCTGCTTTTTCCTGTAGGATTTTGATGCCTTCCTGTCTTATGTTTAGGTATTTCATCCATTTTGAGTTTATTATTATGTATGGTGTAAGAAAGTGGTCCAGGTTCATTCTTCTGGATTCACTGTCCAATTTTCCCTACACCATTTGCTACAGAGACTATCTTTATTCCATTGGATATTCTTTCCTGCTTTGTCAAAGATTAGTTGGTTGTATGTTTGTGGGTCCTTTTCTGGGTTCTCTATTCTGTTCCATCAATCTAAGTGTCTGTTTTTGCACCAATACCATACTGTCTTGATGATTACAGCTTTGTAATACTTCTTGAAGTCCAGAATTGTGATGCCTTCAGTTTTGGTTTTCTTCTTCAGGATTGCTTTGGCTATTTGAGGTCTTTTCTGGTTCCACACAAACCTTAGGACTGTTTGTTCTAGCTCTGTGAAGAATGCTAGTGTTATTTTGATAGGGATTTCATTGAATATGTAGATTTAAACTTGATGATTTTATGATGGAAGTACTCTCTCTCTCTTTTGCTTAATTTTTTTTTTTTAACAAACAAAACCATGTTGGCGCTCTATAAATATGACTTATTTCGTTGCCATCAAATGTAGTTGAGAAGGGAAATATTGGGTACAACGGTATTCTAGTGGTGCAGTTGCAATGGCAGAGAAATATTTTCAAGTAGTTATCCTAATTAAGGAGCTCGTACAAGAATGTAAAACAGTACAACACTTCATCTAAAACCTTATAGTAAAAAATAGTCATTTAAATTAAATAGTGTGCTTAGTGATGTAATAAATTATGTAAAGGCTAATGAGCTATATTTGATATTTTTCATTTAAATATCATTAAGTGATAGAACACAAAGTGATTATAAATAATTATAAGTGCAGGCTGAGTTAATAAGTTTATTGAAGTTAGAGCATCAGTCAAGAACAAAGGCACTAAGAAAAGATCTCATGATGTTTTTGTCAGGTATGAAGCCAGTTTGATTCCAACTGTAAACCAGATGTGAGCAAAGCAGGCATATTTGTTTATTTATTTGAAATATTGGTCATTTTTATTAATCCTATGGCTTATGCAAGAATGAAATGCAACATTTTTCCAGTGGAAGAAAAGGTGAAAGAAAAACACAAAAGTGAGACACTGGAGGCTTCCAACATTTAACTTGTTTTCAAGAAGTAGATAATGATTCTGTCATTCATCTGCCAAATTTAGCATGGAACATCATATAAATTTTGTAGAATATCTTAAATGTTTTCCACCCAAAGAATATCTTTTCATATATATGGATGTAGATATCTGTTTACAGATATCTGTTCATGGATCGAAAACCCATTTGTTTCATTAAACAATAATATCAACAAAACCATAACTCTACAACATAAATTATTAGGATTGCTACTAATGAAGAATTGATGCACACAAGTTGCTTCATTTTTGATAATCATGAAAAATAAATACACTTAGCTTGTTTGTATTGTTTTAAAGTATCTTTTTTCTATAACACAGCTTCCAGGTGGGGAAGCCGAGTAAGACTTGTTTCTATACTCCATGTGGTATTAAAAAAAAACATAGAAAAAATTTAGTTATGCATTATCCCCTGTGAATAGCACTGTCATCAATCCTACCTATTTTAGATAAGTTAACAAGCAAAAAGTACACTTATTTGTCACATTAAAATTTTCAATATAGGTGGAACACTGTTCACCCAGTATTACCTATTAGCATTTAATATGGGGGAATCACTAGTTTATTCCTAAGAGGTTCTTTTCATTAAGAAGGGAGACTGGCTGTTGTGGAAGTGTAATTCCCAATATCATTACCTATGTGTACATTTAATAAACAACGTGCATGGTTTTGAAATTTGTTGCTTCGCTATGCTATCTCTGCTCTGATCGTATTTATTAAAATTCCTTTTAGTACTGTTAAGCCAAGAAACTTTTAGAGAAGAATTTTTTTTTAAAAGTGTCTTTAAAAATGCTATTCTCAACAGCTGATGTAATTAACAGAATTTGTAAATTTATGAAAGTGAAATATTTGAATCAAAGCAAACTAAAAAAGTAAAAAGTATTGGCATAAATGATTATTCTGATGAAACAAAGTTTAGACAAAAATTAAGATACTGTGTAATGATGACTTCAAGTGCAAGAAAATCACAGAAGAATGGCCTTGAAGTCAGATATTGAAAAGAGATTCTGAATGAAAATTTAAATGATAATTTCCTATGAAGATATAGTGAGACCTCTGTCTTGTGCGTCTGAGGTGGGAAACTGGACTCATGGAGCTTAAGGTCTTCGGTCCCTTTCTCACTTTGGATCTGACATGTGTAGCCCTGATTCCTCCTAGCCATCCCATAAACTGCAGACAAAGCCCCTGTCCCTGTGGAACGAGGTGTCAGTTTTACAGTAGAGCCTATGACTGTGTTATTCATAAGGTACATACTTCCATCTCAGTTAGAACAAAAGTTGATATTTTGCTGTCGATGTGCTTAGCTTTTTGTCCAAGGTAATCTGAACAGAAATCTGACCAGCAGTATTTGTCACTGTCAAGTCCTAATGCCTGCTAAAAGAGATGATTTTGCAAATCATAAGCTGAACATCTTAGGAGGAATACCTCTTGTGTCAAAACAGGAATTTATTATTTGTCTTGTATGGATGCCTTACAGTCTTGTGTGTGTATGTGTGTCTATCATATATCATCTATCTATCTATCTATCTATCTATCTATCCATCCATCCATCCATCCATCCATCCATCCATCCATCCATCCATTTAAAATCCATCCATCGGGGCGCCTGGGTGGCTTAGTTGGTTAAGAGACCGACTTTCGCTTAGATCATGATCTCGCGGTTCGTGGGTTCGAGCCCCGCATCGGGCTCTGTGCTGCCTGCCAGCTCAGAGCCTGGAGCCTGTTTCAGTCTGTGACTCCCTCTCTCTTTGACCCTCCCCTGCTCACGCTCTCTCTCTCTCTCTCTCTCTCCTTCTTAGAAATAAAAACAATCCATCCATCTATTTAATATCACAGTCTTCAGACTGGTATCCAGGCACCAAGAGTTGTGTCATAAATATTTTGATAACAATAGCATCCTTATTTTATTATCAGAAGTATTATCATGTTTTGCAATTCAGCCTATTATAAAATACAATATGCTTATAACCTAATATCCAAAATATTCTTGTATCACATGTAAAATTCTTCTGTACTTACCAACTACCACAGGGATGAACATAAGGGGAGAAAATAATGCCACCTTCTTAGCTACGTCAGCACAGACTTTTAAATATAGACTCTACATACTCTGCTTCATTCGCAGGAATTCTTGTCAATTTGCATTATATGTGAATAACACAAAGACTTAAAGACATTCCCTATGGTTAAATAAGAAAACCCAACAGTTTTCCAGAACATGCAGGATTAATCACACATAATAATTATACAAAGTGATAACATGCTTATTATAAAAGGATATACACACCATTAAACAAACAGTGGCAGAAACATCTAAGAAGAAGGAAAATAAACATTAATTGCTGATGAACAGGGAATGGAAAAGACACCTAGAGATATAAATTCTCCTTTTTACTGGTAAAATATTTGAGGTCTAAGGATTTCAAAGTTCTGGTTCTTCTATGTCTATGCTGGCCCCTCTTGTCAATGAATCATCTGCAGGGAAACACTTGGCCTTGACAGTCCACTGTTAGCCTGGCACACAGAGCAGATTACTAAGCATCTTGTCTTTCATTTTCAATTTTATGCTTTTAAACACTTCTTTGATGCCAAAGGAGTCAAGTGAGACTGCGATCCAGAGGAGGAATTTTTAACAAGAGAAAATAAATTTAGATGAACAGACCATTTTAATAGCATGCTTCTGTTTCCAAAAGCTGTTTCCACTGTATCAGAAAGTGTGACGGGTAAGGAATTTCTCTGGTTAACCTACATGTTATGCTGAAGGAAACACCCTTCTTAAATTTGATTTTTTTAGTTTAAAGTGCCAAAACCAAATCAATGTGGCAAAGAAACTTTGGTTTTCCCAATTCTGTTTCTCCTAAATGCATCTCACAATCACTTTATAGCTTATACTGTTCCTCATATTCATGAAATGATGGTCTGTGCATTCCTTTGCATCCCTGGGTTTTCTCGAATGCTGGTAAAATCACTTCTCAGCTCCTCTCATCAAAAATGTAAATATATTTATATGTTACCAGTGTCTATCATGGCTTCTTGCATATTTCTTCAGATGAGGGGTGGATCGATGTGGCTGGAAATGTTCATTCTCTCTGTGCTTCGCTGGCATTTCTGGTAGAAAGGAAGATATAGCTGGAAGGTATAGTGATGTCTTATTAATCCTGTTTAACTGAGGAATAAGCTGAGTCCCTGTGTGCACTCAGGGACATCAACTTCAGCATTCTCTAAGCCAGGATCTTTCTACCAATATACACAGACACCTATTGTGAGAGTGCCAATGTTTTGACCAAAATAAATCCAATTGCATGCAACCGTCATGCAATCCTACATACTTACTCCATCACATTCAAACTTTTAGAATAGATAAAAAGCTCTAAGTTGGGAATCAAGGACTTTAGGTTATAAAGTCACAGCTCTACTCTAGCTGTATGGTTTGGAGAATGTTAATGACACACACTAAGTCTATTTCCTTCCTCATAATATGATAAGGACATGCAGAATGCAGACGGACAGATAATGCATTTATGTGATTCAGCTGAGATGCATGAAAAAAGTATATTGGGATTTGGGTAAGTGTTGGGCTCAAGTCCAGCCTAAGGGTGTGCAAATTCATTTTTTTAAAACTAAGTCTATTAGTTTAACAACACATATTTTAATTTGTGTTTAACTTGGAAATCTTTGTTTGCGACTTGTGCTTTTCAAGCACATTCCAGTACATGCTCCTCTGATTCTACCAAAGTCTTCTACCTCGATATTCAAGCTAATTTAATACTATAAAACCAAAAACAGACATGACTTACAGGAGAAAAGGAACAGAGGACAAAAAGGTTATTTGTGTCATTTTCTTTTTGGCTGGCCGGCCTGAAAGAGAACTGTGCTTTTTCAAACTTTTTGGTAAATAATATCATGAACAGAAACCATCAATATGGAATCTCCCTGTTAGCAGCGCAACAGTAGGCCATTAAAAGTGTGCCATGATGCTGTTGATAAACTTCATTAGCTATTGCCCTTTTTCTGTATTGACATTTTACTCTCAGTCTACTTTTTGGCTCTGTATGTGGGAATCATTAAATATGTAAGAGGCTCAGATAGCTATATGTTACCTTCTTGTCAACTATTTACATGTCATGGGTAAGGTCTTGCAGAGGAGTTGTGATTAGCTGCCAAGGAATATCAAGAATCAAACGCAACTGTTAGTATTTAAAGGTTTTTCTGTTTATTTCTGCAACTGCAGAGGGTAAACAGTGTCAGTTCAAAGTAAATTCTAGCACATATATAATTTCAAAGATGGCAATCCTTTAAAGTTTTGCATCGTTCCAAACACATGGCACAGCGCTAGGTTTTCAGCCAGCTCTTTGGGGTTAATGGTGTCATGTGTGAAGAATCAAGGAACTGCCTTGCCCTCTGGCCACTTTGAAACTAATTAGAAGCTTCCATTAAAGAGCTTAAAATCTAATGAAGACTTACAAGTGAAGAAAATAAACCTAAACACAACAAATGCAATCACAGTCGCAAAGGGAACAAATTTCGAGTTTCATATTTGGAATAAACAGGAAAGTGAAAACAATGAATTTGGAGAGCACTGAGAGGGGGAATAAAAGCTACTGTCTGCAAGATACTGTTTTGAGTGATGTTCAGAAGGACTGATGGAAGCAACCATTTTTCTCAGTCGCTTGAGAACTATATTCTAACATCGCCCTCCCTGCCAAATATTTGTCCCACATTCCCACCAATGTAATTAGGAATCTAATTCCATTCAATGAGGATTCCCTGTTGGTGACAAACACAACTTGCTCTATGGATTTGTTAATAATCCTCCCCTCTCTACCTCCAGAATGAAGGATGGAGTATGGGACCTCTATTTATCCTTGAATTATGTTTTCTTCCTTTGAAATGACATGAAGATTCACTCTAATGGTTGTTATTTTATATATTCCCCCCGACTGTCTCCTTTTCTTTCTTCATTTGCTTTCCAGTCCATCCTCCTTTTTCTTTATCATCATTTAAACACCCTTCATTGTGTGTGAAGTTGAGTATTTTTACAGACTTCACACACAAAAAATAATAAGCACTATCTCTTCTGTCAATTGTGTATATTGTAAACTACAATCTGAGGGGACTCTGGAATAGGAAAAAAAAAAACAAAAATGTTAACAAAATAATAAGAAATAAGAATAATGGAAATGGAATGTCTGCAATTTGATGGAGGCTTAGCAGGTAGGTTTGTACTGTATAGTAGACAGAGCACTGGATGGAGAGTTAACAAATCTAGGGTTTACTCCTTGTCTACATGGAGCAGTGCTCTAGCACTGAAAAATTGATTTTTGTTTTTTTACCCAGAAGGTGAATGAAAAAAAGCAATACAAAATGTGGTAAATGCCATAAGAGAAATGTCAGTTATCTGCTGTGAGAATTCATATGAGGAAATGTATTATCCTTGCTTCTGGAATAGGGAAAAACTAGTGGAGAAGATGGCATTTGAACTAGGCCTTGAAGGTTATGATGAACTTCAGTGATCAGAAAAGTGAAAGAAGAGGAGCGAAAGAGAGACAATTTCAAATTGAATCCACAATACCATTAAAAGAAACTCTAAGCTATTATTTAGTAATCAGAAGAGTCTATTTCAACAAAGGCATAGGATATTCTCAAAATCTGTAGTATTTATGGTATCTGCTGTGTAATTCCCAGTGGCTTCTCAAGTGGTGCTAAATATTCTTGGCAATTTAAAAATCAGTGAAATATATATGTAATAAATATGAAATTAAGTATATTTTCTGCAGAAATATGTTAGGGTTTTCTTTGGTTTGGTTTGGTTTGGTTTTTGGTTTTTGGAGACTTTTTTGTTCATTTTTTATGAGACAGAGAGCATGCAAGCATATGAGAGTGGGTAGAGAGAAGGAGAGAGAATCTTAAGCAGACCATGACTGGGGACTCATCTCACAACCGTGATATCATGAGTTCAGCCGAAATGCTTAACCGACTAAGCCACCCAGGTACCTGGTAGTTCCTAATAATATTTATAGTTTAAAAGACTTTGTGTTCTACAAAGGTTATATTCTAACCAGCATTTAGTAAGTAGGGTTCAATTTCTTTTACATGAGGTTTTATGTCATCTGTATGTTATTGTTAGATTTCTTAATTGTTTTTTGTTTATCATTATGCTATTGTTCATCACTAATTAAGCAAAAGGGATCAATGATTACAAATGGTAAACTGATATCTAAAAGTGGAATAGTAAATATAAGAAAGCATATCATTTAGAGGAGCTGTTTGATGTCAGCAAACAATAGAATACTGTTAGGTTCTAAAACCACTAACTCTGCAGGTAAGATCAGTTTTTCAAGAACCTGAAATGGAAAACCTAAAGATAGGAGCCATGATGATGTGTACTGGAAAACTAAATTTTATTGGACAATCAGCACCCCCCATCCTAATATCCACTGTCTTGTCTGCCATGGGCAGAAAGCCTTCAATATTCTCTCCCCCCCCCTTTTTTTTTATTTAACAGAGCACAGGGAGCTCTCCTAAACTAGCAAAAGAATTAAAGATAAACCTATCATAGGAGAGAAAATGGAACAAGGCATTGTCAAAATTTTCTGTGTCACATGCTCCTTTTGATAGATAATGTATCAATTCAGCGGAATACAGCCTAACGAGCAATTCCTATTATGGAGGTGTACCGTCAAATACTTTGTTTTACAGCAAGAAGAACACCAAGGTTCAGTGAATGAAAATGTGCAGGTGACATGTAAGCTTGTAGAAGAAGATCTCTTCTTTATTCATCACTAAAAATCATGCTACAGGAAAGGGATATGTCATTCACAATAAGACAGTTTTCTTGTCACATGGATTTCAAAAAGTGCTCTGGGATTAGGACTCTTGGATCATTGAAGTGTATGACAAGAAATGGTCAGTTAAGTCAACAAAAAAGTTTACACCTCAATGGCTTTTCCTCCATTTTGTTCTTTGCAGCACTCAGTTGGCATTCAACAATATACCTAGAAGTTTGATTCTATGTTGAATAGAAGTTTGAAAACTGAGACTACATACAATCTTATTATTATGCATAATGGCACAATTATGTACAATTACGTACACTCCAGGCAGGGAGTATCTTTATTTTTCACCCAGAAGAATGCTATTTTGAAGGAAAAGTTGTGCATCAGAGATGAGACAAAAATAAGTCCTTTCAAGGCACTGAAAATGGCAGAACAAATATCTTCTCCGATTTCAAGAAGAAAGCTCAAATGGATATAATTAATATGTCAAAAAGCATGAAACTATTGTTTTCTGGATATAGTATGAGTGTTTTTAACTTGAGGATGAACTATCATTATTACTTAGGACACCATGGTTACAAGTGACAATTATTGTTCCTTCTTTAAGTTTAAATAGTTATATTTGATTCAGAGTCTAAGAAGTGAATTAATTCTTTTCTTGTTATTGTTCCTTTTTTAAACTTTACCATCACTTAGGGATATTTTTCACGCACTGGGAAAATTAATTAGTTACTTATTACTGAAAATGTGACCACCAAATATGAAGAGATGTCATCCTGTACTAAATGAAACAATATTGTGTTCATTCTTTGCTACCTTCTAGGCTTTACTGCTCTCAAAGTTTGTGCGTTTAATAAAAGTATTGCATGAATCAATTCAACTTTACAATAATTAGCTAAGAAAATACAAGATCTCTCAATACAAGCCCTTTCATGTCAGTTATATGTCAATTATTATTTTTATCAGTGTTGTCTTCCATCACCAAATCTCAAGAACATGAATGATATGCTGCTTGATTTAGTATTTATTATACATTGAAAGTAGTCTCTGGTGAGAATTCCATGTTTCATTTGAATGTATCTTCTCCTACTGTTTACCGAATTTTCACTCTGATCTAGACTCACTGGTCTCATTAATGTTTTTGGACCTGCCTTTACTCTAGCTATTCACTTTCTTCAGATATCCGCTTGTCTGAATCTCTTACTTCCTTCCAAGTTTCCTCATCTCTCCTTCTCAACCAGGACTACCATGAAACCCTCAGCTCATTGCTCTTACCCTGTTCTGATGTATAGCACTTACCACTCTCTAATGTACTAGATAATCTATTTGTTGATTACATATATCACTTATTGCCTGTCTTCCCCCTTAACATGTAAGTTCCTCACAGATTGGAAATTTTTTCCACAATATTCTACAGATCTGATGTATTCAAGTACCTATAATGCTTCTAAGCAAATAATAGATGTTAAACAAATGCTTTTGTTCACTTAACTGATTAGTTACCAAAGAGTTCTGAGTTAAAGTTGTCTTGTTGAATAAACAAACCGAATGACAAAAGAAACCAACTGGAAGTAGACATTGACAAACAGCCCAAGCTGTCCACATACCAAATGTAGATATTTCTTCCTGTGAAATAATGAAAACTAAATAATTTGGCTTCTGATATCTTATTTAATAATTAATACTATTTATAATAAATATGATATAACATCATGCTTTGTTTTGGTAAGTTTACATCATGATAAATTCTTTTTAATTTGGATAAAATTGGCAGGGTTTTTATGTGAAATATACATTTAATGTTTACATATGCTAAATTGTTGAGAAATCTTAGCATATTACATATAAGAAAAAGCCCTGAGAGATGATGTTTGAAAGCAAAAGTTTAGACCAGACTGTGGACAGAAGTGCTTTCAATCAGGAAGAATTAATGAGAACCAGTATCAGAGGGAACACCAAGGAAATGACTGGAGAGAGATAAGAGTTACAGATATTTTCCAAATACCTAGTCTAACTTGGACATTGAGATGTCATCCTATAAGATTTTGAATAAACATGTAATCCTTTGGACTTTTTCCTTAATCCTATTTATATTCCAGGGTTATCCAAAGTTAATGTGAATGAACTCTAAGAGATAAAATGGAAAATTTTAGCAATAAAAGAAAGATACCAATACGAGAGATGCAGATATATATAAAATGTCATTTTTATTGAACTCAGAGTCTGGCAATATTTTATGGAAACAAACAGAAGTCTACTGCTGAAAGATACAATTCTCAGCCTACTCCTATTAACCTCTTAACATGGATTCATTCGTAAGACAACTATTACCTTGAAAAAGATAAACACTGTAAAGCACTGTCACACAGGGCAAATCATGAGAGTTGAGGTAAACATGGTGTGGGGTCAAAGTATGTGGAAGAAAGAACTAGGAAATAAACAAGGTAACCATAGAATGGGTCCTGATAAATAAAAGATGTGAGAGGCTTAGAAAAACATAAGGCAACCTGAGCCTCTGTTCCAAGACCAGGCTTACCTGAAAGACATCCTGGGGCTTACGGCTCCCTAGTGAAAGCTTAAATTGGTGAGGAAGGCTGTGAAGTGAACTCTGCCTATCTTGAGATTCATGGTACTGGGTGATGAAAAGAAACAGAGTTGGTTTACATTTCCTGACTTCCAGATTTTCTCAATCTCAATTTATTATTGTTTCATAAATTCACTACTCTCTTCTTTCTGCTCTTTAAAGAGGAGTGAAAATAATAACCCTGCCAGCAAGAAGTGAGCAAACTGATTGTGAAGAAATAGGACCAGTGTGTCGGCATATGTGGGGATTTGCTGTATAACGGGGCTGCTGTTCTGGTAGTTTGGGTGTAGATAACAGTTTGTTCACATGGCTGTTGACTGAGATGACAAATCCTTATGTTAGATTAAAAAATGATTGATTTTTAAAAATAGGAACAAGAAATAAACAATTCCTCTTTTTGAAAGGCTATCTCATTTCATCCTCTCAGCAAACATGTGTGGGGAATTTGTTAAAAGCAATACAAACAAGGTAACTAAATCTCAGAAAGGTTAGGTCGTTTTCCTAAAGTATATAGAAGTTTTCATAAGTTACACTATAATGCCAATTCATTTTATATTTTTCCCCTGAAACTATGTTAAGGGACATAAAGTCTCTTTTAAAACTTTTACTTGCCTTACATTGTATGGGTCCAAGAATTGTTCATAAATCCACAAAACAAGAGTTTCCTTTTTGTCCTTCATTTCTGGTTTATGTACCACTTTTTCAGGGAAACCTTCCCTGGTCCTTTAGACTGGGTTAGCTGACATGTTTTACACTCTCAGGGTCTTGTACTTTTCCTTTGTAAGGTAAGCACACCACTTTAGTAATTATGCAGTCAAGTATGTACTGCTTAGTTATCTGCCTTCTCACAGATTCCTGAGCTCGAAAACTGTGCTTACTTTATTAGTTTATTCCCAGAATTTGCTGTAAGCCAATCAAGCTAGAAGGAAGGAAGGAAGGAAGGTAGGAAGGAAGGAAGGAAGGAAGGGAGGAAGAGAGGGAAGGAGAGAGGGAGGAACTGAAAGAAGGAGGGAGGAAGGGAAAGAAAAGAAGCATCAGCTGGAAATATCAGGATTACATTCTAGTCTAACCAACCAAGATTATCTGAGGAACTGAAGGTTGCCCTCTTGGCATTAGCAAATGTAACTGCTACACTGTAGTTTCTCTCCTCCATGTTCCATCAGAGCTCAAGGTCTTCATGATACTCTTTCATTCTAAAGAGACAAGACTGGGGCGCCTGGGTGGCTTAGTCGGTTAAGCTTCTGACTTTTGCTTAGGTCATGATCTCGCGGTTTGTGGGTTCAAGCCCCGCGTCAGGTTCTGTGCTGACTGCTAGCTCAGAGCCTGGAGCCTATTTCAGAGTCTGTGTCTCCCTCTCTCTCTGACCCTCCCTTGCTCACGCTGTCTCTCTCTCTCCTAGAAATAAATAAAAATATTAGAAAAAAAAAGAGAGAGAGAGAGAGAGAGAGAGAGAGA
Source organism: Proteles cristata cristata (assembly GCA_017311185.1). Classification (NCBI taxonomy): domain Eukaryota; kingdom Metazoa; phylum Chordata; class Mammalia; order Carnivora; family Hyaenidae; genus Proteles; species Proteles cristata. The sequence continues at coordinate 632,131 of JAESUZ010005470.1, forward strand.
GAGACAAGACTATGGCACCTAGGTGGCTCAGTCGGTTAAGTGTCTAACTCTTGGTTTGGGCTCAGGTCATGATCTTATGGTTGCGTGAGTTTGAGTCCTGCATCAGGCTTTGAGCTGGTAGCATGGAACTTGCTTGGAATTATCTCTCTCCCTCTCTCTCTGCCCCTACCCAACCCATTCTGTCTCTGTCTCTCTCAAAAATAAATAAATTTTAAAAATTTTTCAAGAGAGAAGATTAGCTTTATGGTATATGAATATAATCCACTCCAATATTCTAAGTCTTACTGTTCACCCCAGCTTTCTATAATTTATAATTTAGATTTCTAAGTAGGAGGTCAGGGAGGAAAAAGAAAACACATTTAAAATTGAATTCTATGTGTGTGTGTGTGTGTGTGTGTGTGTGTGTGTGTGTGTGTGTAGGTAGGTAGGTAATTATAACTTACTTCCTGTTTCCACCATATTATATAGAATAGTAGTTAAAAGATGCAGAGTCTAAAGTTAGACTATCTGGTTTCAAATTATTTACAGATTGTTTTACCTTAGGCAAGCTACTTAAGCCCTCTTTGTCTCCATTTTCTTTAATTTTATCAGTTAAGCTAATACTGCCCACTCCACATAAGAGTTAATGTCTCCTAAGTCTATCAACCATTGCCTGGAATACTACACATGCTCAATAAGCCCTGGTTATTTTACAGTGATTATTTCAAAGGAAGAAACTAGAAATAGAGTATGTGATCATTTGGAAAAATCCAAAGCAGTTTAGCTCCAAAGAGTGTAAAAATACCTGATACCATCTTCCAATATACAGGTAAAAATATTTAGCTTCTAAATTGAATTACTGTGTGGAATTCAGAGGCAAAGTAGGACCAGGAATAAAAATAAATTTCAATATGTTAGAAATGCCTTTTTCTTCCCTATCCTTCATCTCAAAACTATAAGGAGAACAAGGAAGAGGAATGAAAATTTGAGTTTGTCTAAGCTAAGAGATATATTTAACCATTTAACTCACAATATCTCATGATGGGGAGAGTAGAAAATAGTAATGACTTAACGGATTAGAAGAAAGTTATATCTAAGAGTTGCAAAATGGAGGTCCACATGGGAAAGTTTTCTCAGTTTGCAGATCCCTAGAAAGTCTTTGGAACTGTTGGAGGGATTAATTTGATTCTGAAAACTGAGATAGATTAAACTCAGGATAAGCATAATTAGACTAAATTTCTCCCACTGAATTGTTTTAGCACCAATATTAAAAATCAACTGAGCATCTATACATAGAATCTATAGTTTATTGACCTGTATGTCTACCCATGTCAATACCACACACTCTTGGTTATTGTAGCCTTATAATATAGCCTGAAATCTAGGATTCTAACATTTCCAATTGTGTTGTTTATTCCCCACAAAATTATGTTGCCTGTGCTAGAATCTTTGCTTTTTACAATCATCTTACAGGGGCACCTGGTTGGCTCAGTAGGTTAAGCATCCGACTTCAGCTCAGGTCATGATCTTGCGGTTCACTGGAGCCTGTTTCAGATTGTGTGTCTCCCTCTCTCTCTGCCCCTCTCTCGCTCAGGCTCTGTCTCTGTCTGTCTCAAAAATAAATAAACTATTAAAATTTTTTTAAAAAATAAAATAAAATCATCTTACTAATTTGAACTAAAAACCAAACCAAAACAAAGCCTGATAGGAAATGATAGAGATTATGTTGAATGTATAGATAAATTACATATATAGATTAATTGATCTGTAGATCATTTTCATCTTAATAATGATGATTCCACTGGGTGGCTCACTCCATTAAGTGTCCGACTTCAGCTCAGGTCACGATCTCATAGTTCACTGAGTTTGAGTTCCGAGTGGGGCTCTGTGCTGACAACTCAAAGTCTGAAGCCTGCTTTAGATTCTGTGTTTCCTTCTCTCTCTGCCTCTCTCCTGCCCATGCTCTACCTCTCTGTCTCTCTCAAAAATAAATAAACTTAAAAAAATGATTATTTTTCTTATATATAAGCACAGTGTTCTTCTCTATTTAGGTTTCATTTAATTTCTCCTAGAAATTTTATGTATTTTTGTAGTATAAATCCTATGTATATTAAGTTTATTCTTAAGTACTAAACTGAATATTTTTCACACTTCTACAGACAGAACTCTTAATTTCAATATCAAACCTATTGTTATTGGTATATAAAATATGATAAATTTTTGAATTGAACTTGAACTCTGCACCTATTGAGATAATCACACTTTTTAAAACTTCAATCTGTTAATAAAGTATGTCATTTGATTTAAAATTTTAAATCTACCTTGCGTTCATGAAATTAACCAACACATTAAAAAATTTTACATTGTTAGTCACTGAGTTTCACTGTATTTTTAAAAATAATATGCACTTTGTGAACAAAAGTCACAGAGTTCTTGGGGATAACAGGTTAAGTTCAGGTAAGTTCTTGGAGTATGTTGGATCTTTCTGAAGTTTCATTTTAAGCTTTTTGGGCAAGCCAGAGAAACCTTTATCGATGGCTAATTTTGCCCCACTACTAAGGTCATAGTCTGAGGATTCTACTTGTCTCATCAATTAGAAAAGTTTTGCTATGCTGATTTGTGGGATCATGACCCATTTTTTCAATAAGAATCTATCTACTCCATTCTAGTGGTTCTTTTTCTGTGGATTCTTCTGACACAGGTATACTCAGCCAAAGACACATGTTCCATAGAACACAATGATTTGAGAAGTTCAGTATCTTTGATCAAAACAAAATAGTGTAAGGAATCAGACAAAAATTCCCTTTGATGTAATTTAAGAAATATATTCAACCTCCAGGTATAATTTCCTTGTTCCTATCCAAAGGCCATGATACCATACAAAGACTGAGAATCAGCTAGCACTTGAAGTCATTATCAATAAGGTACTGTTACTCCGTTAGTAGCCTAAACAAAAATTTATTTCTGACCCAATAATTACTTGGATATGATTTTAAGCTAGTTAACTATAATGTTCAAATATCTGGATGGGAATATACTTAAAGCTGCTTTCGTATATATGAATAAATAGTTCATTCATATTATTTAAGAAAACATTTTTTTCTTTCCTAGTAGGAGATATGAAGTAATACAGTGAAATACAGGAATTTCTCAACATATGCTACACAATTCTGACAATGCAAACTGACATTTATTGAGCTCTTACTATGTGCCAAGAACTTTACACACGCTATTGTGATGGAAAGAATCTTGGAGTTGATGCAAAGTACTTGATTTTCTTTCTCAGCTCTGTCAATTCCTGTGTCAATGGGAAAACCCACACAAGTTTTCCAAGTCTTTGTTTACTTATCTATAAAGTAGGGAAAATGACATCCAGAGGCTCTGACAAGAAACAAGATGTAAAAACCCTTCTAAACCCCTGATACAGTATTATCTCTGAAGACTTACCATCATGATATTTGCATAATCCTTTTGAAATTCACATTATATGCAATGCTTTTTTTAATTTGATGACATACAAGTGTTATATATGCATGTGTTTACATATGTGTACACATATATTTGGATGTGAGTATATACACATACAAGTGCATATACGTATACACGTTTACTCTCAGCTAGAAGAGTATCTTCTCTAACACTGACCTCTATGCAAATTCCTCTTTTAATACATAAACATTCATGCACATTTTATTACCCATAATTGCAGTATAGTTTCCTCATTCAATAAATGAGAGATTAGATCTCACTTTAATGAGATGCAGTAATAATTTGTCCTTTCTTCACTTATGAGTTTCCTCTTGTTCCAGTCTTCGAAATTTATACTAAAAAACATAGTTTATTTGAACCAAAAAGAGTTCACAGTTTTTCAAATGTTTCTTGAGTGCCAGCAATAAAGTAACAGTCTCTTGTGTTGCTCAAAAAATTACCTTAAATTCCAAGATCAACTCCCATGAGTTTAATTTTATCAAAGAATAGATGTCTTGTCAAATATAGTCCCAACCAACATAATCAGTAGCTTTCAAAGTATGTTTGACATTGAGAAGGACTGAAAAACAACATAGGAGTCAGAGAAACAGACATCGATGGCCTGTCAAATTTTTTGTAGACATCATGCTATTATCAAGGCACATCAGGATAAAATAAAATGACCTAGCTGACCACAGGCTTACAAATGTCTTGGGAAGGAAAGAAAAACGGTGAATCAAAAGGTAGCTTTGTTGCATGTCCCCCCAGGCCTTCTTATTGACAGGAATGACAATGGTCCCAAGATGCACCATTATCTATGACCAGCAAGCAGACATCAAATGCTCCTGAGCTGTATCTGTCAGAATAGAAAATTCTGCTCAAAACAGACAGGGCTTGTTACATTTTGTTCAGCTAAGGTTTGTCAAAAGCCAGGGTCACTTGGATGTGCCCTGCCCTGAAGGGGAATTGTAAAACGAGAGAAGTACAGGATTCCTCGATGTTTCTTCTGCAAGGAGACTTTGAGTCTGCTTGACCAAAATGTTTTGAAAGTCAAGTCATGACTCAAAGGAAGTAGAAAACAAAGTTAATAGTCTGTCCTTTTGCTACTTAAGAATGAGGCTCACATGGTAAAGAGATAGAGTTTAAAAAGATTCCTACATTTAGAGATTTTTTGTGCTAAGTGTGATTTGTTATTTCAAACTCAAAAGGGAAAATACTATTCTTATTGAAATTAGAGAGAACAAGTTAATGTGTTCTGGCCAAGCATTTTATGCCACAGCATTATGGAGTTTATTATAGTCTGAAATATTTACACTGGTAAGAGATTCCTCTAATTTGCTTCTTTTTGACTAAAGAGAGATTTTATATACAAATGTCCAGCCTCTGACATTTAAGTAAACTCACTAACTTGGAGAAACATCTGTTGACCACTCATAAGAAAATTTCAAGTTGAATTTCTTTAATTGGTTCCTTAAAAAAATTAACACAAGCCTTTCACTTCTTTCAGTGAATTTGAGAGTGCAAATGTAGCCACCACAAAGAGTGTGAACAAAGAGGTAATTTTCCTCATCTCCCCTACTTGATCTTTGTGTTTCTTTCTCTCCTCAACTCCTTCTTTTCCTTCCCTCCTCTCTTTTCTTTTGAGTGCTTTACTTCTCAATTTATAGTTACACAATTTTTCTAAGTCCAGAAACAAATACAATTTTGGTCAAACTTGAGGTCTTAACACTTAAAAATTGGTATCATATGTCATAATTCCTGTCTTGTTTTTTTAATGTTTATATATTTTTGAGAGAGACAGAGAGCCGGGGAGGGGCAGAGAGAGAGGGACACATTGAATCTGAAGCAGGCTCCAGTCTGTGAGCTGTCAGCACAGAACCTGACTCAGGGCTTGAACCCACCGTGAGATCTCACGATCTCACGAACCGTGAGATCATGACCTGAGCTGAAGCAGGACACTCAACCAACTGAGCCACCCAGGCACCCCGTCATAATTCCTATCTTACATATTTAAAAAAAAATAGGGTTTGCAAACTAATGGCCACAATTATTTTATTTGGTCTATACAACCTTATACACAAATAAATAAAGTGTTATTTATTTGCCATTTGTGAAGACTGGGGAATTTCACACAATAACCTTAATTCCCACATTCCTAGAAAAACAGGATGGCAGTAATTTGGCAGTGCTTAGTTTGAATTTCTGAAAACATTAATCTTCTACAATGCACAGAGTGAAGAGCAGAGCGAGACAGGCCTGTGATCTCCAGGTATCACAGTTCCACCATGTTTATTTCTTTACTCCATAGAGATTTGAGTTTTGCCAAATTCACTTAATGGATAAACTGATCAGCTATTTTCCAAATTCTACATGACTGTGTAATTCTAGTTAGAAACTCAGAAGTGAGAATATAATTTCTGTTTCTTGAATAAGTGGAAATCTGCCCCTTTCACTAGACTGCTAACTTTGTCAGGAGATAGACCATATTTTAGACATTGTTTGTTATTCATGTTCATGTACTAGTGCACATATAGTAGCATTCTATCAATGCTTCTGGAAAAGAAAGAAAAGAAAAAAAAAGAGGAAAGAAAAGAAAAGAAAAGAAAAGAAAAGAAAAGAAAAGAAAAGGAAAGGAAAGGAAAGGAAAGAAAAGAAAAGAAAAGAAAAAAGAAGAGAAAAGGAAAGGAAAGGAAAGGAAAGATAAAAGAAAGGAAAAGAAAAGAAGAAAAGGAAAGGAAGGAAACAGGGAGAGAGAGAAAGAAAACATTTCAGAAAGAGAAAATTCATCTTTGATTTTTTTCTGTTTCCAATTGTACCAGTCATTTTTTATGTACCTTAATAAATGCTCTTGTTCAACTGGGAAATAATATATACCCCAGGATTCTATATCTTACACCTAATATTAGAGTGAAGCTCATATGAGATCCTATAAGTATTTATCTAATTAATTTTAGAGAAACTTCATGATAATGATTGATGACACATATTTTTCTTGATAATCCCTTACCTCCAGTAATGTTTTGCAAGGCCATCCATTTGCCTTAACTATCTCTCAACTATAAAGCTATAAATATTACCTCCACTCAAATCATTAAGGAAAGGAAATGTTTCTGTGGCGATATAACAATTCCTCATAACTTGGAATATCTTTTAATTATTGACGGCTCCAAAATTTTCCCCACACAGAATTCCATTTCTCTGCATTAATTAGAGAAAAATGATTCTTGATTTGGAGTCAGAAGCCCTTGGGATCTAGTCCTAAGCATGACATTTATTAACAGTGCTACAATCAACAGTCAGTCAACCCTGGTATATCTTAATCCTTCCATTGGTAAAGTGAAGTCAAAGACATGTCCCTCACTAAAGTTACAGTTTTATAAAAAAAAAATTCTCCATTGAAAGCAATGTAAATTGTTAACTTTTCATGTTTTTCAGAAATCTATAGGCATATCTTAAACAAGAAACATAAAACTTGAGAACAGATTCCTGCTTTGATAATAAAACATACAATTTGATACTTTCTATTCATCATTTAACCTAATAAAAACAATTGATTTGCCCATTCAATTAATCTGATGGCCAGTTTGACTGAATTAACCAATTACTTCTGTAATAGCCAGTTGATCAGTTCTTGCTAGCAGAGAAATGCAAAGTGTCAAAACGGGTGTTAGGATTATCTACAGTAATTTACTCATTGGTTTATTTCTAATTCTTTGATTCTTTTTTTTAATGTTCATTGATTTTTGAAAGAGAGAAAGAGAGACAGCATGAGTGGAAGAGGGGCAGAGAGAGAGAGGGACAGAGATTCCAAAGCAGACTCCATGATAGCAGCAGAGAGCCTGACACAGGGCTTGAACCCAAGAACTCTGAGATCATGACATGCACCAAAGTCACACGCTGGAACCATCTGAGCCACCTAGGCACCCCTGATTCCTAGATTTTCAATGCTAGAGTATAGATGTTGTGTCCCTGATAAAATGCAAAAATGTCTATGGGTACACAGAAATCCAACCATACAGCAGTGACTTTGTCCAATAATCTCTGTAACTATTTTTCTCACTTTACATGGATACACTTTGGAAATTTCTATTCATCTCTCTTACACAAGATCAAACCAACCCTAGGAAATTTATATGAAATTCCCTAGATTAAGTTGGATACTCTACTCATAGTATTCTATTTATTTTTACAACTCCCTGTGCATTACATTCTAATTATCTGTTTATGTGGCCACATCTAATAACATTGTGAGGACCTTGAAGGCAGAGACTATGTCAACTTTGTGTTGGAACCAAAAAAAAATCTACATAACATCTGATTTTGCAAGCATTACTTGCAAAAGTTGTTGCAAAAATAAAAACAACTATGTTTATGTTTTAATTTTTTTTTTAATTTATTTCTGAGAGAGAGAGAGAGCATGAACAGGAAAGGGTCAGAGAGAGAGGGAGACACAGAATCCGAAGCAGGCTCCAGGCTCTGAGCTAGCTCTCAGCATAGAGTCCGACGAGGGGCTCGAACCCACGAACTGTGAGATCATGACCTGAGCCGAAGTCAGCCGCTTAACCGACTGAGCCACCCAGGCGTCCCACAACAACTAAGTTTAAAGAGGAATGAAAGAGTTATTATACTGCTAATCAATGGAAAAATTAAATTTGTAAACAATATGAGGAAAAAGAATATCTGAAGGGAGGTAATAATATTGGAAGTTTAACTGACATCCCTTCCCTTCTCCCTATTCACTATAAACATCTTGGTTCATTGTTCTTCCTTCTACCTTAGAGATAGCCAATTTTCCTATGCACTTTCCTCACAAGTGGGAAGACTTACTCCTGAATGAAGAATTATCTTAAAATCCGTGACTTTTGATTGTACATGGTAGACAAAATCTTTCCTTAAACTTTCTCATGGATAATCAAAACTGAAGGCATATGACTGAGATAAGGATTATAAAACATAAGCTACTTAATGGGGTAAATGTGACAACTAAAATTTATTTTTCTTCCAAAAGAGAAAGAAGATTTTGACTAACCTGAAGGAAACAAAACACTTTAGGAAATATGACTCTAGTTTAGGGACTGTATCTGAGGAGGCATCCCATCATAGAGAGGAAATTAAAAATAATGACAACTAAGTTTAGAGGTGTATTGCAAGCCAAAGTAACTTCGGTTCAGTTCTCAAGTGGAACTCAATTTTAGTGTATGTGCTGCCGAAGCGAGCACTCTCAAGTGGAACTCAAAAGTGCTGGCAAAGGAAGAGCTTTGGAAGAGGTGAAAACCTGGGATTTGGATGATATTGTAAATGTACACTGATAAAACAGAGGCTATAGAAGAACCGAGGATATCACTGGGATTGTCGGCACATGATGATAGCCAAAATCAGGAGAGATCAGACACCATAAAACCAAAGCCAGGGTGGGCAGAAAGAGTCATGTGAATCCATGACCCTTTGCTCACTACAGGAGATAGGTAAGCTTCTAGAAATTTAAACTATTCACAGAGAGGGGCGCCTGGGTGGCTCAGTTGGTTAGGTGCCTGACTTTGGCTCAGGTCATGATCTCACAGTTCATGGGCCTGAGCCCCATGTAGGGCTCTGTGCTGACAACTCAGAGCCTGGAGCCTGCTTTGGATTCTGTGTCTCCATCTCCTGCTGTCCTTTTCCCGTTTGCACCTTCTCTCTCTTTTTCTCTCTCTCCCTCTCTCAAAAATAAATAAACATTAAAAAATTTTTTTAACTGCTCACAGGGTGAAGGGAGGAAGCAGATAGAAGAGAATAAATACATTGGATTGATTGAGTTTAAAATGTGATTATGCTAAACATAATGCTAGCAGTGATTTTATAATCTTTAATTAAAATTAGAGTTTCAGCTGCTAATTCAAATGGGAAAATCAAAAGGAAATTTTGGTGATATGAAAAAAATGTTGTGCTTTTTATATTCAAGTGTGTGTGCTGTTGCTATCAGACAAGTTTAAAAAGCAACATGTACTTCTATGTATAGTTAGGGGTTCTCAGGGTCTTGGAGGGTCTTTCAGAATGACAGCAATAGATATTTGGTAAGAAAAGGTAGTTTTTAATGACTTGGATAATTCATCTTACATTACTCTCATAAGGTCTGATTAATAGTTTTTGCTCTGCTTTGTCATTATTTATGATCACAAAGCCATAATGCTGTATAATGACTATTGCTATGTTATATTTTCACTTAAAATGTTTTATGGAAAACAAAGCCTGGAATCCATGAAGAAAACAGCTCTCCTTTCATTCTTTTGGTATTTGGTGTATTTAAGAATTTAAAAATAACCTGAGTCTAAGCTTATACTCAACCACTTACAAACTGCATGCCTTGAGCAACTTGATGAACAGGTATGAACTGGCTTGTTTCGCTAGTGTGTGTGATGGGGATAAATCCGTTTGTCTCAGCTTTCCAAAGGGACTACTGGGCAGTTAAAAAGCATTAATGTATGAGAAGGTGTATTGAAAGTGAGGGAGCTTTGCAATGCAGTTTGTTGTTTTATCAATATGCTATAAAATATTTCTAAACATGTAAAATGTACGTTTTCACTTTTCATTACAACAGAGTCATTTAATCATTCATGAAATAAAATCACCTGACTATATAAGTTGGTAGGTTCCCTTATAACACCTAATTTTATCTTCAGGACTGACAAGATATTTTAATGTACAATGCAGAGATGTGGAATAATAAATTATTGACAATATGTGCTAGCCCAGTATTTGTACCTACTCATTTTGCCTGGTTAGACTCAGTCAAGGAGATGCTAACAGCTAAAATTTTCATAGGTACCTGAAAGGTTTATCATAGAACTGTCATCAAGATAAAATATAAAGTGTAAAACATTCAAAAAAATTTCAGTAACATTTTCATGGGGGAATTTGAACTGAGGCTTTACTCATTATAATTGTGTATCCAAACAAGTAACCTTTTTTTTTCCTCTTCCATTCCCAAACACTCTCAACACACCAGGAAATGACACCAGCTATTGCAAAATTTCATTTCATTTGAATAGCAGAAAGGCAAATCCAAGTGCACCTACCATCTTTTATTATGCATAGATCTTATAAACTTAGAGTAGGGTGTGCATGAAAAATTAATGAAGTTGCAAGCCTCGCAAGATGCGTTGAGGGAAGAGACTGTATTGTATGAAAGGTTGTTCACTGTGTCTTCTGTGCACTTTGCCGCTGTGCCTGTACTTCTGTGTCTACGGTATAAGCCTAGTTTAACCAAGCTAGGACCAGGAAGTGATGTTCCTCGTGTCAGATTCCAATAGCCAGAAGTATTCTGGGGAATAAAAATGTTAACTTTTTGTCATTGAGAAAAGTAAATAAACGTGGAATAAGGATCACTATAAACCACTCCAATGTGGTCCCTTACCTTACTTTTGCCAAGATATATGAAGTGATTTACTTCTCATTCCTACTATGTGGTTTGAATTTTACCCATGGAGAAGCTTGTAGAAATTCAATGACCATAAACATTGTTCTAAAGGAAGAGAACTTAGTTAAAGTGCAAATTAAAATAGTTTCTTAAATTTTAGAGTTAAACTGCAGAAGTCATTAATTTTCCAATGGAGTAGGTTTTAGTAAAAAGCACTAATGAAATTTTTCATACTGTAATTTGTCTTTTTTTCCCATTAAAATAGAAGGTATTCTAAAGCTTTGATTATAAACATTCCATGATCCTTTAGTCAATTAAAAAAAGGATTAAAAAGAATTTTGACTCTTGGGACACTGTGTTTCTGGTATTTGATATATAAGTTATAAATGAAGCAGTAGTAGATGATATAAATAAGACTAATTTGAACTCATAAGACTTATCTATAAATATAGAATAAGGATTTTTGCTTTTATAATGGATTCTTCAATTCATTTATTCTTCAAATATTTATAAAGTGCCTATTATATGCTAGGGAATATTTTGGAACTTCGTTTTACAGGAAAATTGAATTAGCCTGGGTTCTGTCCAGAAAGCAAAACTTGAGACAAGGGCTGCAGTGCAGGCAGTTTATTTTAGAAAGAGATCCTAAAGTGAATACAAGATTGCATTACCTGTGAGTTACCATAATGGGCAACTGTGAGGTGTTTTTTTTTTTGTTTTGTTTTTTTAAATTTTTTTAATGCCCAGGGATCAGAATACCCAGGTGTGTTTCCACATCTCTTTGTCATGAAGCCCAGAACAAGAAGCAAGAATCAACCAGTGTGGTTGAGGAAATATTTCCAGTAAAAGGGGGACTAAGATGCTATTTATTAGTTACATAGACATATTACAAAAAGAGAGATTATCATATTTGTATTAATAAATTTATTTTCTTATTTCTTCAAGATGTTAACCAAGTACTTATTATGTGCCAGGCACTGGTTTAGGCATGGAGATACAGCAGTAAACAAAAAAATCCACAATCTCTACTTTCACGGAGCTAAATATAGTGGAAAAGAAGAGGAAAACAGATAAAACTGTGGTTTATCAGATGGTAAGAACACGGTAGGATAGGGAGCTATGTAGATATTTGGAGCAAATAGTACTCTTGGCAGAATTAATAAGCCAAAAGTTCTGATGTGAAAGTCTCAGTGTTCATGGGACAGAGCACAAAGGAGAAGAGGATACCTCGAAAACCTTAATTAGATGAGGAGCCACTGAAGAGTTTAGAGCAATATTGTAGGTGATCTGTCTTATGTTTTAGAAAGATGTGTGATCCTAAAATTCCACTATTGGGTATTTATCCAAAGAAAATAGGGGCGCCTGGGTGGCTCAGTCAGTTAAGCGTCCAACTTCAGCTCAGGTCATGATCTCACAGTTTATGGGTTCAAGCCCTGCGTTGGACTCTGTGCTGACTGCCAGCTCAGAGCCTGGAGCCTGTTTCAGATTCTGTGTCTCCCTTTCTCTCTGAGACTCCCCCGCTCAGACTCTCTCTCTCTCTCTCAGAAATAAATAAAACATTAAAAATTTTTTAAAGAAAAAGAAAATAATAATGCTAATTGAAAAAATATATATGTACCCCTATGTTTATTACAGCATTAGTCATAATTGCCAAGATACAGAAGCAACCTAAGGGTGTATTAACAGATAAATGGACATAAAAACTGGGTACACACACACACACAGGAGTACTATGCAGCCACAAAAGAATGACATTGTGCCATTTGAGACAACATGGATGGGCTTAGAGGATATTATGCCAAGTGAAATAAGTCAGAATGAGAAAGATGAATATTATATGATTCCACATAAGTGGAATCTGAATAAATAAACAAACAAAACACAGAATCATACCTAAAAATACAGACATCAAACTGATGGTTGCCAGAAGGGAAAATGTGGTGGGTTGGGCAAAATGGGTGAAGGGGAGAGGGAGATATAGGCTTCCAGTTATGGAATGAGTAAGTCACAGGAAAAAAAAAAAAGCAAAGCATAAGAAATACAGTCAATGATACTGTAAGAGTGAAGTAATAGGACAGAAGGTACTTACGGTTGTGGTGAACATAGCATAATGTATAAATTTGTCAAATCTGCTAAGTTGAGCACCAGCAATTAATGTAACATTGTGTATCAACTATACTCAAATAAAAGCAATTCATTTTTTGTAGGTACATTGATAGGAAGATAGAACAATTATATAATCAATGTTAGATTTTTCAAGAAAAAATTCAAAGATTTGGAAATAAGCAAAAGAGATGACTTTGAAAAGACTGTAAGAGATTCCCTTCAGGTATTATGGGACATTATAGCACTATACACCTTTGATTGTCCTTTTGAGATAATTGTATAACTTCGTAGGCATAGAAATTAAGTTGTCGAAAACTGATATTTCTCAAATGATTCTCATTCATAGCAATACAAATCAATTGTGTACTGTAGAGATATAGTTCATTTCTACTCTGTAGAAAAGATAATCTCAAACATTATATTTTAGGGGCACCTAGGTGGCTCAGCCTGTTAAGCACCCTGACTCTTGTTTTCATCTCATGGTTCTTAGGTCATGATCTTATGGTTTGTGGGTTTGAGTCCCATGTTGGGCTCTAGGTGGACAGTGTGCAGCCTGCTTGGGATTCCCTCTCTCTGCCTCTATCTTGCTCACACGTGTACATGCTTTCACTCTCTCTCAAAATAAACAAATAAACTTAAAAAAACATTATACTTTAAGTTATTAACCAGTTTTCATCTACTAGCAGTCTTGATTGCCTATGGAGTTCTGTGCTTTAAATTCTCCTTTGAATGAGTTTTAACACCTTATTGATTTCCTTATTGATCAATGAGTTAAATAAAATATTTGACAGTAACAAAAAAAAATAAAAAGAAAGATGTCCTTGAGTGTGGTGTTGAGAATAAAGTGGAGGAGGGTGCAAGATGATATTGGGGCAATCCAACCGAGAGATATAGAATTGATGGATTCTGGAATTTGGGGACATATAGCTGATAAGACTTGCTGATGGATTTGATAAAGGGAGTGAGAATTCTAAATTCATGGATAACAACAAGGATTTTTGGCTGATTGTTTTTGTTTTTGCTAGAAGAATGGAGGTGCCACATGTGGGAGAGACTGAAAAGAGCAAGATACAAGAGACTTCTGTTTTGGACATATTGAATTTGGGAAACACATTAGTTAGCCAAGTATAGGTATTGTGACATATAGGATTCTGGTGTTAAGCAGGGATAACCAGACTAGAAAGAAAAATTTGAGTATCTCCAAATGTTACATAAAGCATGAGACTGGATCAAATGAATCAAGTAGAGAAGACAGAAATCTCAGGAATGGGGTACTTGTACATGCTAGTGTTTAGAAGTTGAGACTGTGGAGAAGAGTCTGCGAGATGAGGGGTCAGGAGGAAGTAAAGTTCTAAAAAATACAGAAAATGTCACAAAAAGTGGGAGGAGCATTTTCACATTAAATGCTTTTACAGGTCAGCTAGGATAACAAATAAATAGTGAGCGCTTTATTTGCCAACATGGAACTGGTTGAATTATGTTCAAGAAAGAAAGTAAAAATTAGAGGTAGAATTATACTGTAAAAGGGAAACAAATGTGGCAATAACTGAAGGAGAATGTGTGGTCCAAATAAGATTTTCTCTTTGAGATAGAAGTAATGAACATATATTTCTGGATGGGATATTTCTATTGGGAAACAACAGATCTTAAAGGAAAGATGGTGACACCGTGTTAAGTGAGTGGTATATTAGCTGCGAGAGCTGCCATAACAAATACCACAGACTGGGTGATTTAAACCAGTGACTTTTTTATACTTCTGGAGGGCAGATCAAGGTGTTGACAGATTTTTGTTTATTCCAGGTCCTTTCTTATTGCCTTGAAGATAGGTGCCTTTCTTCCTTTGTCTCCTCACATGGTTGCATCTCAGTCCCTGAGCACAAGAGGCAGGTGGTTCTGTGTCCTAATTCCTTGCTGAGAACACAGTCCTATTGGATTAGGACCTACCCTAAAGAACTCATTTTAATTTAACCACTTCTTTAAAAATCATATCTCCAAATATGGTTGCATTTTGAGGTACTGGGGATTAAGACTTCAATGTATGAATCCGGGGGGGAGGCGTAGAGACACAACTCAATCCCCATAACCCCATAGCCCCATAACAAGTGGTGTTTCTGAATAAGTGAAAGGGGATGAGATTTAATACACAAACAGAGGGACTAGCATTATGGAACACAGATAAATTAAAAAGAAACAGAATAAGATGCACCTGCTGATAGGAAGCTAGCTCTGATGGGGGAGTATGTAATGTTTCCTCAGCATTCATATTTTCTCAGTGAAGTTAGAAGCATCACTAATAATCTTGCTGAGAATGAAAGGAAGAAGTTGTGCAAAGTTTGAGAAATGAGGACAAGGTATGGTTATTTAGGAGAGTGGCAGAATAAAAGAATTAACAAATGTATGGTTTCTGGCTCTCTTCTTGAATATGGTAGTCATAAATTTGAAGCAAAACCAGTCATAATGCTTTCTTCCAATGTTTTTAGTTGCAAAAGAATGAGCATGAGACTGGTGTTGACTCTGATTCAACCAAGGTTTGGATTTTGCCAGGTGAGTACAATGAATGGAGAGAAGGAAAGGCTGTTTAGTCATTTTAATAAATGATAGACTGAACTGTAGCTGGCAAAAAAAGAAAGTAAAAAAATGAAGTCAGAGAGGGAGAGAGTGAAAAGGAAGCAGAATTGGTAAGGTATAAGTCAGACATGGGTGGAGAAATCCTTGGAGCTGGGTGACTAGACGGAGCCTGGAAAGGTCATGGATGCTATACTGGAGACTGACATTTGGAGAGTTTATAGGTGCAGTCAGAGCTGATGTCTCAGTTAAAACCAGGAGAATAAGGGCTGAAGTAAGATGAATGACACATTTGTGGAGGCATGAGAGTCTAGGAACTTTGAAGCCAGTGAACTGAGAGATCGTCTATATGGATAAATCTAAAGAATCACAACAGCCCATAGCATTGGAGATAGTGACAATTAACCAGAGGTTAAAATATGAACGGCTGAGACAGAATGGTCAGTGCTCTACAAATAATAGTGGTAAAGGAAAGGGAGTATGGTATTCTTTAATGGTATGAGCTTTAAAACATTCTTTTTTCAGCAAAGGCAAGAAACCATGCACTCATCACCAGATCCAACAGTACGATGGATTGGGGAAAGGCATATGAAGACATGGAGTTTCTCTCAGTTCCTGGAATCATAAAGGCTTAGGAAACAGGAAAGTGCTTCTATAGTTATATTGGATAAATATGGGTAGTTATGAAAGTGATATTAGCCAAGCATGATCAACACATTTAGAATATACTCCATACAGCTCCCAGAAATTGCTCAGATATACTGTCAATGAATGACTTAGTTGCATGTGTGTTTGTTTATTCATTTCACAAAGATTGGTAGAGGGAATGACTTTGTCCCTGATACTGTTCAAAGCACTCTGAAAATGTTAACCACTTTATTTAATAATAATGTTAGGAAATAGAAACTGTTATTATTTCCATTTTAAAAATGAGAAAACTGAGGCAAGGAAAGATTAAGTAAGTTGTTCAAGGTCATGTTTTAATGGCAATAAAATTTTTCTTCACCTCATACTTAATTAAAGAAATCAGCTACGAAAGGGTAATGCTCCATCCAGGCTTACACAGAAAGTGTTAACCAATCAGCCATTGTGATAATTAATTATGAAAACAGACTACCTTTAAAATTAACCAGTTTAAGATTCACTGATTTCAATCAACAAATCAGGCAAAATAATTTTATATGTTTATTTATTTAAAGAGAAAGCATGTGTGCAAGCTGGGGAGGAACAGAGAGAGAGAGAGAGAGAGAGAGAGAGAGAGAATCCCAACCAGGCTCCACACTGTCAGCTCAGAGTCTGACTCAGGGCTCAAACTCACAAACCATGAGATCATGACTTGCTCAGAAATCAAGAGTGGCTCAACCGACCAGATGCCCCAGAATCATTCTTTCTAAATGACCATAATGAGGCCTTAAAATCTGACATGATTCTTAAAGTGACAAAAAACAAACCATTTTTTGTGTACCAGGATTTTTTGGACACTTACGATTGTGCCCAAAAGCCTGAGAATAGATCCTCGACTCTAAGCGGCTTACCATCTCCTAGAATGCCCTGAACACAGAGGTGTGGAGAGGGAGGCAAATGTGATGTAAACACAGAGAGGGAAGATTACCCCCTGGGGGATTAGCAGGTCTCAATTCACAAGAGTGACATCTGACATCTACTGAGTAATGAACTAGATCACCAGGCTGGTAGCAGGACAATCTAGGAGTTCCAGATCAAGAAATGGAGTCAAGTTCAAAGGCTATTTAAAGGCAGGGCATATTTTGGCAGTGATGAAATCCACAGTCCGCCTAAGTGCAGAGACTCTCCATGAGGGATGATGGAACATGCTTACTACAGGAGTGATAGGATCATATTTACTTAGTGAAATATAGGTGGTAGGAACAGATTGGATAGAAACTAGTACTAGGCCGAACTAAAGGGTGTCCAACAATAATCCAGCAGAGAAAGAACCAACCTCACCTGGCACCAAACCTCTCGCTCTGCCTGATCCAACCATGTTGGCATCCTTAAGACCTTCCTTCTTGCCAAATGTCCTCTCACTGTGCTCTTTCGCATAAGATCTGCCTTCCATATGTAATATGTTTCTCTTTCTAGTTAACCTCTTCTCATTCTTCAGATTGCAATTCAACTGTCAGTTCCTCAGAGAAGCCCTGACATCCTTGACCTGGTCAGTAACTTCTTTCACACGCACTGACACATCATACACATCTTATTCTAGCACTGAACTCAAGGATGAATATACATTCATTTATAGTCATTTGATTGATTTCTGTCTCCATTAATTAGACTGGAAGCTTCCTGAAATCAGGAATTCATGTCATGTTTTACTCATCCTGATATTCCCAGCAGTGCCAGGGACATAACTGGTACATAGAAATACCAGCTGAATCAAGGAAAGCTTGGATTAAGTGAAAGTGGGAAGTGAGAAGTAGATAAGAATTTTGAAATAAGAAAATGCATGACTAAGTGAATATTGTTGGATGCTGTTTTAGGATTAAGTCATGTTGAAGAAACTACACTTTAAAATTATATATTAACATATCTCATTTATAACATTTGATAGAATAAGAAAAGAAGGGAATGTGTGTATTCAGTTTTTTGATTTTGAAAAAAATGAACAAACATCCAGTTTTCCACTGTGGATAAGGAAGCTATGGAAATGTTTTATTTCCTCTACCTGAAATTTCTGCTTTTCTATCCGTTTCTCACTCGATTGCTTTCTTGCCATCCCCACCTTATTCATATTTCAAGACATAACTAAAACCCATCTCCTTCATGATGCTTATTATAATATTCAATCAATATTGATTAATAGATTGCTACATTCAAACCCTTAGGTCTGGTTAATGTGTGTTTAATTATCTTTTCTCCCTGATTTCACAGGTAAAATATTCACAACAGTAATAGATCTACACAACTACCAGCAGGAAGCTAACTCGATGATTGATTAACAACACATGGAGTCATTTTTTTTACTCCCAACAAATATTTTTCCTAGTGGCAGAATATCTGGATTTCAGATGTGACAATTATATACCTTACCTACACTGTTTTGATGACAAAATTATTATCAAAGTGACCAATTATTTTATTTTTATGCTTACTTTTTACTGTATGTTACTTTGACTTTCTTTTTGTTTCCAAAATCATTTGCATGAAATCAAAGTCTGAAGTCCAACTTTAACAGCTGGTAGCTGTATCCGTAAAGTCTATATATTTTTAAAAAGTTGATTAATTTAGCTAAATTGACTGAATCAGCGAATTGTTACGAACAGTATCTTCAAGTCTGTGTCTTATAAATTTTAATAGAATGTAAGAGCTTAATCTCATGTCATATTTCACCTATCCTTCCTGCTGCTTTTTCATGTTTGCAATATTCTTGTCTGCCAGGTATCTAAGAAGTAATACTTAATAATACTTGTCTCCCCTATCTCATTAGTTGAGGAGTGTGGATATTTTATTTAAAAAAATAAAGAGTATTTTTAAAAAGCAAATAAGGCATGATAAATTACTAGTAGAACATTTTTTGTTATGAAGTATTCCTTTTATCTTTGTACCCTTAGAAATAAACTTGGGTATAAAGTCTCAAGTTTACAGCTCAAAGTTAGTTTGCTACTTTGGTTCTTGTTATTTCTGACAGAAACATTTTTAATGTAATGAAACATACCCAATTAAAAGTATAAAGAACTGGAAAAATGGACTTTGACAGAATAAAAGGAGTTCAAATTAATCAAAAGCTATATTAAAGAACCACAGGCTATGCAATAGATTGAAAATAAACGGAGTCGTATGCGTGTGTGTGTGTGTGTGTGTGTTGTATAAGAGAAAGGGGTAGAGAAGGAATACATGAATGTTTTAGGCAGCTTCTGAGTACAACATTGTAGTAAATATTAAGAAAATCTTTTCAGTCTGATATAGTGAAATGAATATAGGCTTTCGTGGAAAAAAAATTGTGTGTTAGTATAGACAAAGACATCCTGATTTTCTTATCTATAAATTGAGGACAATAAAATCTGCCATTCTAACTTAGATAACTGCTGAGGATACAGGGAATTTAATCACATATAAAAACACTTTGTAAATAGTAGGGACCTTTGGCACAGTGATGGTGTGATGTATTAAGTAGGTAGAACTAAGGACTAATACTAATACTAGTTTTATCTACTGCCTAAGCACTTCACATGTATTATTTTGTTTAATCCTCACAGCAATGCTATGATATACTCACTGTTATTTTCCAGTGTTTCAAGATAAGAAACCCACAGCTTAAAGAATTAAATTACTCCCTCAAGATCATTCAGGCAGAAGTCAGGGTTGACCCAACACCCAGTGTGACCGGCAAGTATAAACCCCTTTAACTTTAAGCTTACTGCTTCTTTTAGTCTTCTGTTTTAATCTCAGGACCTGCCAGAGCTCTCACTTCATTGTGTATATTTTATCCTCCAGCACTTTTGTGTACCTATCTTTCTTTCCCACTAGATTGTGAATGCATTAAAATCACTGCTGGAACTTCACACATCTTTGTATCCCCAGAACACAGCTTTATGCCAAGCTCCTAGGAAAGAATAGTAAATATTGGCTTAATGATTGGTTGAACACATTTCCATTTATTGTTTTAATCAAAACCACATCATCTGTAAGTAATAATGGTTATCAAAATGCACTGGGTAACTCAAATATGCATCATAGTCCTTATAAACATTTGGTTGTCTAAAGAAAAAATAATTAAACAGGTTTCCTTCTACTTTCAAAACAAACCATTACTTTAAAAAGTCTGAATATCTTGGGCTGTCTTTGATCTGTATGACTTATTTTATTCAATAAATTAATGGACATATTTGTGACTTGATGATTCATTATAGTACATAATATTTTTGTTAAGCGACTTATGTAGTGCTTCCCATATGTCAAGCACAGCTGTAAGTGTTGTATTAGTTTGATCTTCGTAATAATTCTATGAAGAAGGCACTGTTATTGTCTCTTGCAGAAGAGCAAGTCAGCAACTTATCCAAGGTCACACTGCTTGGAGTGGAGGTACCACCATCTAAATGCCTAAATCTGGACTTCAGAGCTGTATTCTTAACCCGTCACACTATTATCTCTCTGTTTCATGGAGTCTGCTATCTCACATGAAATTCAGAGAGCTCCAAGTTTCTTCTTAAGATTGTTTCAAAATTATTTCTCCACAGTAGCTCCTCTTTCCCTGGCATTTTTGCAACATTTAAAAAATATGGTTCACTGAGGTATCATTTACAGTTAGTAAAATACACCCTGCCTTTCAGTGTTTATTTCAATGAATTTTGACAAATGAACACAGATGTGCACAATTATGTAACCACTGCCACAGTCAGGATATGAAAGATTTCTGTCATTCCCCCAAATTCCCTCAAGCTCCTTTTTAGTCAATCCCCAACACCATCCTCAGTCCTTAGAAATCACTATTCTGTTATCTGTCCACCTATGTGGCCTTACCAGACTATTATATTACAAGAATCATGTAACACTAGCCTTTTTATCTCGATCTTCATAAAATATAATGCTTTTGAGATTTATCCATGTTGTTGTATGTATCAGTAGTTTGTTCCTTTTTTTTACTGGTGATTAGTATTCCATATTATGGATGTCCCACAATCTATTTAGCTGTTCATCAGTTGAATGACACTGTATTGTTTCCAATATGGGACAATTATCAATAAAGCTTCTGTAAACATTTGCAACTTTTTACATCTCTAACCTAGGATAGAGCTGTCATAACTGTATAAGAAACTGTCAAACTGCCTTTCAAAGTGGCTGTACTATTTAGATGCTCACCAAGGACATATAAAAGTCCCAATTGTTTCCAAACTTGCCAATACTTGGTATTGTCAGATTAGGTCTTATTTATTTTACAGACGTTTTTGTATGTATGTACTAATATTCCATTTTGATCTTAGCTTGCAATTTCCAAATGACTAATGCTTTAAACATAATTTCTTTATGTACAGGTGTATCATCTCTACATCTTTGGTAAAGTATCTGAACTTTTTCTGCATTTTTAATTTTATTTATTTCTAGGAGAGAGAGAGAGAGAGAGAGAGAGAGAGACAGCGTGAGCAGGGGAGGGTCAGAGAGAGAGGAGTCACAGACTGAAGCAGCCTCCAGGCTCTGAGCTGGCAGTCAGCACAGAGCCCGACGCGGGGCTCGAACCCACGAACCGCGAGATCATGACCTAAGCGAAAGTCGGACGCTTAACCGACTAAGCCACCCAGGCGCCCCAAACTTTTTCTGCATTTTAAAACTGGATTGTTTCTTTTAATAAAATTAGATTGCAGGAGTTCTTATGTAATCTGGTTGCAAATCTCCTTTATCGTATATATTTTGTGAATATTTCCTTCTATTTTGCTTTTTCATTTTCATAGAGACAAATTTTCAATCTTTTTTTAATTGCGATAACACACTTATAAAATTTTCTATCTCGATCATTTTTAGGTGTACATTTCATTGGCATTAAGTACATTCACCTTGTATGATCATCATCACTGTATATCTCTAGAGCTTTATACATCTTGAGAAATGGAAACTTTATACACATCAAACACAGCTCGCCATTTCCTGTTCCCCCCAGTCCCTGGCAATTATTATTCTACTTTCTGTATCTAGGAATTCAGCTACTCTAGGTACTTCATATAAGTGAAATCATACAGTATTTATTCTTTTGTGATTAGCTTTATTCACTTAGCATAAAGTCCTCCAGGTTCACCTATGTTGTATCATGTGTCAGAATTTCCTTTCTTTTGATGCTTGAAAAACATCCCATTGTATGTATATGCTTGCTATATTTTGTTTACTCAATCATCCCTAGCTAGACATCTGGGTTGCTTCCACCTTTTGGCTATTGTGAATAATGCTGCCATGAGTATAGGTATATAAGTATCTGTGTAGGTCTTTGTTTTCAATTCTTTTGTATATACCCATAGTGGAATTGCTGCATTTTATCAAATCTTATTTTTATCTTTTTAAGTTTTTAAAAATAATTATCTTTTTTTAAAAATTTATTTATAGGAGAGAGAGAGAAAAACAGCGTGAGCAGGGGAGGGTCAGAGAGAGAGGGAGTCACAGACTGAAACAGGCTCCAGGCTCTGAGCTGGCAGTCAGCACAGAGCCTGACGGGGCTCGAACCCACGAACCGCGAGATCATGACCTAAGCGAAAGTCGGACGCTTAACCGACTAAGCCACCCAGGCGCCCCAAAAATAATTATCTTTGAGAGGGAGACAGAGTGGAGGAGAGACAGAGAGAGAGAGGGAGGAACAGAATCTGAAGTAGGCTCCAAGCTCAGAGCTATCAACACACAGCCCAACATGAGGCTTGAATCCATGAACCCTGAGATCATAACCTGAGACAAAGTTGGACGTCCAACCAACTGAGCCCCCTACGTGCCCCAAATCTTAATTTTAGTATTTTGAGGAACAGCCATACTACTTTTTCATGGCAGCGTCACCATTTTACAATCCAACCAACAGTGCACAAGGATTATAGTTTCTCTACAATCTTACCAATACCAGTTATTTCCTGCTGTTTTAATAGTAGCCATCCTGAGAGTTGTGAGGCGGTATCTCATTGTGATTTTGAGCTGCATTTTCTTAATTATTAGTGATTTTAACACCTCTTTTTTAATGAAAATTATTTATTTAATGTTTATTTTTGAAAGAGAGAGAGAGAGACAGAGCATGGTGGGAGAGGGGCAGAGAGAGAGGGAGACACATAATTGGAAGCAGGCTTCAGGCTCTGAGCTGTCATCAGAGAGCCCCATACTGGGCTCGAATTCACCAACCATGAGATAATGACCTGGGCTGAAGTTGGTGGCTTAACTGATGGTATCACCTAGGCATCCCAATTTTGAACACCTCTTAATGTGCGTATTGGCTACTTATATATATATTTTTGGAGAAATGTCTATTTAAACTGACCATTTTTTGGATTGGGTTGTTTTTTGTTGCTGTTGTTGAGTTGTAGGAATTCTATATATATTCTGTATATAAACTCCTTATTAGATAAATGATATGCAAATATTTCTCCTATTCCACAATCTATTGATTGTGTACTTTGATGCACAACAGATTTAATTTCATATGGCCCAATTTATCCATTTTTCCTTTCATTCCCTGTGTGCTTGGTATCATATGAAAGAAGTCCAAAGTCATGAAGCTCTTCTATGTTTTTTTTTTCCCTAAAAGTTTTATAGTTCTAGACTTTCCATTTAGACCTTTGATGCATTTTGAGTTAATTCTTCTATATGGTGTAAAGTAAGGGTCCAACTCCATTCTTTTGCATGTGAATATTTAGTATTCTCCTGACCATTTAATTAAGAGTTTCTATTCATTAAATGCTCTTGGCACCCTTGTCAAAAACGACTTAACCGTATATGTGAGGATTATTTCTGGTCTCTCAATGCTATTCCATTGGCCTATAAGTCTGTCTTTATACCAGTACCACTTTGTGTTGACTACTGTAATTTAGTGGTAAGCTTGACATCAGAAAGTATGAGACTTCCAACTTTGTTCTTTTTCAAGATTATTTTAGCTATTTGGGGTTTTTTGAGATTCCATATGGATATTAGAATAGGCTTTTCTATCTGTGCAAAAATCAGCATGTAGATTTTAATAGGGATTGTACTGAATGGGTAGATTGCTGTGGGTAGTATTGAGATCTGTATCCTCTAATCCAAAAACAAAATGCATTTCCTTTCATTGGTGTCTTCTGTAATTTCTTTCAGAACTATTTTTAAGTGTACAAGTCTTTTGCTTCTTTGGTTACATTTGTTCTTAAGTGTTTTTTTGCTTATTGTAAATGGAAATGTTTTCTTAATTCCCCTCTTGTATTATGCATTGTTAGTGTATAGACTGCAACTCATTTCTGTGTGTTGATTAACTGA
The DNA here is from genome assembly GCA_017311185.1 of Proteles cristata cristata. Classification (NCBI taxonomy): domain Eukaryota; kingdom Metazoa; phylum Chordata; class Mammalia; order Carnivora; family Hyaenidae; genus Proteles; species Proteles cristata. Next base: position 656,561 of record JAESUZ010005470.1, read on the forward strand.
TTTCTATGTGTTGCTTTGTATCCTGCAAGTTTGTTAATTTTTTATTAGTTCTAACAGTGTGTGTGTGTGTGTGTGTGTGTGTGTGTGTGTGTATGCATGTGTGCAGTCATTAGGGATATAATATATATGTATATATACTACCACCTGTGAAGAGAGATAATTTTACTTCTTCTTTTCTATTTTGGATACTTTTTATTTTTTTTTCTTGCCTAATTTCCCTGGTGAAAAACTCTATTACTATGTTAAATATAAGTGGTGAAAGCGAGCATCCTTATCTTGTTCTTGATCTTAGAGAGAAAGCTTTTAGTCTTTCACAACTGACTTTCCTGTTAACTGTGAAATTTGCATATATGGCCTTTATTATGTTGAGGTAGTTTCCTTCTGAGGTAGTTTCCTTCTATTCCTAGTTTATTAAGTGTTCTATGATGAAAAGCTGTTGAATTTTGTCAATGCTTTGCTGTATCTGCTCATGTGTTTGGTTGTTTTTCCTCTTCATACTGGAAATGGATTGATTTTCATATGTTGAACCATCTTTGTATTCCAGAAATAAATCCCACTTTGTCATGGCATGTAATTCTCTTAATATGCTGTTGAACACCTCTTTGCTAGTGTTTTTTGGGTTTGTGTGTGTGTGTGTGTGTGTGTTTATTTCTGCATCATTTTTCCATTCAGAAATATTTCTCTATACTTTTCTTTTCCTGTAGTATCTTTGTTTGATTTTGGTCTCAGATAATGCCCACATAGAATGAGTTTGTGTTTCCTCTTCTTTAATTTTTTGGAATAATTTCAGAAAGAATGGTATCAAGTCTTCTTTAAATATTTTGCAGAATTCACCAGTGAAGTCATCAGGTCCTGAGCTTTTCTTTGGAGATTTTTGATTATTGATTCAGTCACCTTCCTAGTTATAGTTCTCTTCAGAATTTCAAAGTCTTCATGTTTCAGTCTTGGTGGGTTGTTTTTCCTAGGAATTTGCCCATTTCATCTGATGATTTCCAATTTATTCACACGAAGCAATGCATCTTAAAGGGCAGAACCAATTTTTTGAGACAGAGCACATGCACACAAGTGGGGGAGGTGCAGAGGGGGAGGAAGAGGGAGAATTTTAAGCATGCTCCAAACCCATTGTAGAGCCTGACCATGAGATCATGACCTGAACCAAAATCAAGAGTTGGACACTTAACTCACTGAATCTCCCAGGAACTCCTAAAGAGCAGAGATTTTTTAATTTTCATAAAGTTTATTTTATTTTATTTTATTTTTTCTGTGTGATTTTTGTAGCCCTGATGAGGAAACTTTATTTAGCCAGATGTCACAAACATATTTTCTTAGAATTTTTTCTTGAAGTTAGTTTTGCTCTTATATTTAGGTTTATGAGTCTGTTCAAGTTAATTTTTGCATGTCATAGGAGATAAAAGTAGAGGACCATAGTTTCTAATATAATAAATGACTAACTTCTGTGTGATTTCAGATACAGGAAGCTCTTTCCCAATACTGGCATCTTTTTCACAAATCAACTGACCACATATTTATAGGTCTATTTTTTCACTTTCTATTGTTCTTCATTTATTCATATGTCTATTCACACTGTCTTGATTACCAGAGCTCTATAGTAAATCTTAATATCAGGTAACAGAAGGCCTCCAGCATTTTTTGTTTTCAAAATTATTTGCATATTCTAGGTTATTTGCCTGTATTTTATAAGCAGTTTGTCACTTTCTACTAAAAGTCTGCAGGGTTTTTTAATTCATTTTGCATTTAATATATTGGTCAATGAAGTAATTAATTTCCTAATGATATTAAACCTTTTGGTCTCCAAATATGGCATATTTCTTCCTTTATTTATATCTTCTTTAATTCCATCAACAAAGTTATATGGTTCTCAGTAGGCAATAATTAGCACATATTTTGTTAAATTTATACAAATTTGATGTTTTAAAATACTGTTTAAATTTTCATCTTTACTTCAATTTTGTCTTACTTTTATTTCAATCTCCTAATGTGTGCTGTTAGTGCATTGTAATACAACTGATTTCTGTGTGTGGTCCTGTATCCTGAAACCTTGCTAAAAACCACACAAGATGGGCACCTGGACTGCTCACTCAGCTGAGCAACTGACTTCAGCTTGGGTCGTGATCTCACGGCTCCTGTATTCAAACCCTGTGTTGGGCTCTCTGCTGTCAGGACCCAGTCTGCTTCAGATCCTCTATCCCACTCTCTCTCTCTGCACTTCTCGTGCTCACACTCCCTCTCTCTCAAAAATAAACATTAAAATACACACACATAAGAGTTACAATAGATGCTGAAGATTCCATGCTACATTTTTTTAATTGAGATATGATTGACATATTACACTGTGTAAGTTTAAAGTGTAACAACATATTGATTTGGTATCAAAGGACATTTTTAAAGGCAATCATGTTGACATTAAATAATGATAGTTTTATTTCTTTCTTCCTAATAACAATGCCTCATTTCTTTCTCTTGTCTAACTTCATTGGTTAGAACCTCCAATGCAACATTGAATAGAAATGTTGAAGCCATGCTTGCCTTAATACCAATCTTGAATAGAAACCACTCAATCTTTTACCATTAAGTATGACATTCGCTGTAGTTTTTCATCCATGTCCTTTAGAAAGTCAGGGAAGTTCTTTTTTATTCTTTTCTTTTCTGTATCCATTTTTTTGTTTTAAATCATGAATAGATTTTAAATAATGTCCAATAACTTTTTAAAGCTATTGAGATGAATACATGTATTTATTTTCAACCTCTTGATATTAGAAATTATACTTATTAATTTTTATGTATCTAGTAGTCTCAGTATTCCTGGGACAAATACAATTTAGACATAATGCACTGTCTTTTTACTGTTACCGGATTTGTTTATCAGTACTTTTCTAAGGACTTTGAAGCAGTCCTGCCTTGCATTAGTGAAGATTTTGCTCCTTATCCACTGGAAACAGTTCCCTGATTTGTGTTAGTGGAGATTCTGCTCCTTACCCACCGGAAATAGTTCCCTGACTTGTGTTAGTGCAGATTCTCTGCACAGGCAGGTTTTGTGCACCTCCCCCAAGACAGAGACTGCTTCTACTCCCAGAAGCAAGAAGTCAAGGATCTTTATCTGGGCCATGAGGATTGGCAGATTTCCTGAGTGTCCTATAGCAGTGTAATGCTTTCTATGTATGACAGAAGGATCTAGAAGATTCATGAAACTTCATGTGTATGACTCACCCTGGGTGTGGCTCTCCCCAGTCTCTTACTCTGCCCTGATCTTTCTCATGAACTACCAGTACAGGCCAGTGTGAAAGAGTTTGGAAGTGAGTACCAACAACCTGTGTTGGAAACTTCCAGGACTCCTGTGTTGTCACACTAGACCACATTTGGTATTTAAGAATTCATTAATAACTTTAGCTGTTTTGTTCTAATCAATTTATAAGGTAGTAGTCACCTTCTTCTCTCATTCTCTGCCAAAGATTAAAGAGTCCATTTTTCCCATCTGTCTTCAGAGGGCCTTATCTCATTTTGGAGTTCAGTTCTTCAGTTCAAAAAAAAAAAAAAAAAAAAAAAGAACAATTCTGTAGGTTGGGCTTTCTCCTTGGCAAATGAGGAGTTATATTCTCTTGCAGCTTTCTACCTTTCTATGCCCTACTTAGAAATAGAGCCCCCCAACCCTTTTTTCTGTTTTATACTGAAAATAGTCCAAATCATAGTCAACTTATACTTCAGACTCAAACATATCCTTGGGGTTAGCAGGTAATGAAGGGTAGGCAGAAACATAATTTTCTGGCTTTGTAATTCTGATTCATACAATATGCAAAGTTATTTTCTCCCCTCTTCTGAGCCTTGTTCTTTCAAAACTAATCTAATCTAGAAATAAACTTGAGATAGAGATAATCTAGAAATTTTATTTTTGTTTGCCCCTTTTGCCTAATTGTAATTATTTCCCTGATAGTAGATATAAAATATTGCATTATTATATTGTGAATGAAATATAGAGCAGTGAAATAAGAGTTTTCCATATCTTAGAACTGTAAAACAACTGAGTTGAAAATAATTTTAGAACTCTTTATTTTCTCATTAGGAAGAACATCAGAAATAGCCCTAAAAGTTTAGTACAAAATTAGTAGGTAAATAATTTACTACATTTTAGAAACATGAGTGCATGTTTCAATATAGAATTAAAATTATTATACTTTGACTTTTTGTGTGCCTCAGGGTTTTCAATTGCTTTAACACTATTATGATTCACTCACTTGCTGTAACTAAATTCAAGCACATATAGTATAAACATCTTCTGTAAGCTAATTTAATAAGGGATTTGACATATTTTTAAGACAGAACATAACTATGAGGACATCACTTGACTTAGTGTAAACATTATATATATACTTAGATACAGATACAAAGCATTTATAGACTTTAACATAGACAATAAGCAACAAATCACATGGAAATTAAGGCAAGGAGTTGATTAGATATAAAGGATTAAAATGAAAAATCTTGATTTTCACTTATCCTATTTTTAATTAATTAACTTTACTATCTAGACTTATCTCTCTCTTTAAACACCAAAGTGGAACAAAAGCCACAATTGATTCAATTTTACACTTGAGTCTTTTTTTTTTTTTTCAACAGTGAGTTCTTGAGCATCTATCTTACGTACATCAGCACTTTGTTGGATATTGGGGATTTAACTGTGGACAAGGCAGTGTCGTGCCTGATTCCCAGACTTCATTTGTAGTGTAGATGTAAGTAAGTAATTACCAGAAACCTAGATGATTTAAGTCAGAAGAAGTGGAAGAGATTCTGTAGGTGACAACATGGTAATTGAATTTAACCTAGGGATATTGGAAGAATCATTAGTGTTTGGTAAATCTCAGACTTGCTATTCTGAATGTTTATAACAGGACACATCACACAGTAAACATACAAAAACAGCATTTTTTTGCAAAACAAAAAATGCATTCTATAATGCATATGCAATGCCACTAATTCGGTGGAGGTCAATTTACCTAAAAGTTCTGTTCAGTCATTAAATAAGATGGTTTTGCTGCAACAATTGAACCTTTGTTCAGTAAATAGGACCTAGTGTTCTAGACTGTAGAACAAGTCAAATGAGGATTCTCTTTAATCATCTTTCCCAGTATTACATTCAAGGTGCAAAGGCCACTGGGAATCTTGCAAAGTATGCATAGAGACTGAAATGTTCCAGAGTATTTCTGACCTCTGTTGTCTCTTTGAACAAGAGTCTTATTAAAAACAACAACAACAAAAACAACAACAAACAGAATTCCTTGGAATCAGAAGAGAACCATTTACATGTAGTAGGAAATCCAAGATGTCTGTAATTTTAGCACATAAAGAACTAGAGGAGCTCAAAATATGATAGCGATGGTAAAACCTGCCCATGCTTTCTATGAAACTCTTGTTTAGGAATATAATTTTCAAAAATGGTCCATGAGTACTGATAGCCTTGGAAGTCATATTGTAAGGTTCCAAGAACTTATCATGTTCAGGAGAAAAAAAAAATCAATAATTATTTTTGTTTTTATACATTTCACATGTATGAAAAGCAAGATTGGTTTTCATCTTTAATAGAAACCCCTATATTTTTAAACAAGTATTTTATTCATAAATATTTCTTCTGAATTACTCAGTGTGTCTCATCTAAAATTCAGGAAATAGGAAACTATTTTACTTAACATTTCATTTTCATGTTGTAGTTTTAAATTTGCATTTATTGTTATTCAAATCATGCTTCATTGTATCTGCAATTCATTAAAATTAATTGATAATTCAAAAGTGGTTCATTAAGGCAAATAGTAATTAAATTGATAAATATCTGAAAATTGAATTTTATTAGAAGGCTGATCAATTAGTTTCTCATTGCCTGTAAGGTCAATATAGCACCAATTGCAAATTTACACGATAGTGACAGAAAATCATAGAAGATTTTGTAGTGTTTCAAATAAAGTATAGGGATCTCTCTAGTAAGTTAAATTCATTTTAGAAAAGAAGTAACAAGTAAAGAATTTCATAGACTTGTTTAAATTTACTTCCCAAGACAGGAAAAATCACACAACTAGAAAGATGTCATCTAACATTATATACCACTTATCAATGATATGTGAAAATTCACTCTAATTGAGAAAGCAAACCAAACCATCATTTTAAAAACCAGATTATTATATTGGAAATGGCATGATATCAATGTCTACATGTATGAGGATAAGCCCTCAATTATTTTTTGTGCTGTATATCACAGATAACTATGCTACAAGAGAAATAATGATTTACTTTACAGTTACTTTCTGAGCTGTTGAATACATTGGAAAATATTGTGTCGTGTTCATATTTGAAAGAATAGCAACTATGCGCATACCTGAACAATTCACATTTTTCCATTTATTTTCTAATAATTTATTGAGGCAAAATTCATACAACGTAAAAATTCTAAGTAGTGATAGCTACTGCTTCTATCAAATCCTGTTTATAATCTCCCCAATTTATCTTCACCATTTGTATTTTGCTCAATCTCCACATCTTTAACCAAGGGCATATTGTTTTAACTAAAGTACTGCAATTTGTCATAAGTAGAAACTTCATTCATCAGATCTATTCACCAGACGATAGTCAAAGTTATTATTTTAATAACATAACTCTGGCTTTTTCTTCCAAACCATAATGTTCCCCTTGCTCATATGATAAAAGTACAACATTCTCAATATTTTCAAAATGATCCCAGAAGAACTCTTAGTTATCTCACCTAACCTTTCTCCTTATTTCCAGCTCTTTGTCACTCCAGCTTATTAAAGTCCAGTTATACTGGGTTTATTTCACTTTAAGAAATTGCCACGCTCTCTGGTTTCAGCAGAACTACTGTATATATAATCATGCAGGTTTGTATACTGCAGAACTCTGGTAAGAGTAACATGTAAATAGAACTTCTTTGGCCAATACCTGCCTCTCACCCTGGAGTTGTATATGTGAAGGCCATGACCTACCATAAATTATATTTGGCGCTGTTACATCATCCTTCTCCCATCACTTAAGTATCTCCAATCCCTCTTTAATTCTCAGTTTAAGTGTGCTGCAACTCTAATGTTTAATAAAAAGTTTGGAAAGAATGTACTAACAATCATAGATGTATAGATTTTCAGTTAATAAAACTATTATAATAGGTGATGAGCCTGGGTGGCTCAGTGTCTGACTCCGGTTCAGGTCAGAATCTAACGGTTTGTGAGTTCCAGCCCCTTGTAGGGCTTTCTGCTGTCAGTGCTGAGCCTGCCTCAGATCATCTGTCCGGCAGTCCACCCCCCCACACCCGCCCCTCCCCTGCTTGTGCTCTCCCTCTCAAAAGTAAATAAAAAATAAATATAAACCTGTTGTAAGAGGCACAATTTAAGTCAGGCAGAGAAGGACAAATATCATATGTTTGCACGTATAGGAGGATTAGGAGGAACTTAACAGAGGACCAAGGGGGAGAAAAAGGGGGGAAATGGTGGGGGAAAGGGAGAGAGGCAAACCATGAGAGACTCTTGAATGCTGACAAAAACTGAGAACTGATGGATGTAGGGGGGAGGGAGGAGGGGCATGGAGGAGGGCACTTGTGGGGATGAGCACTAGGTGTTATGTGGAAACTAATTTGACAATAAACTATTTGTAAAAAAAAGATTAATTAGCTCTTCTCAGCAATCCTATGTGATTGCCTATCATTTTAATTGTATTATAATGTATATATGAGAAATTGGACTTAAATAAGTTTATAATGTTCCACATCACTGACAGTAGGTAAAGGTACAACCTATAATCACTAAGTGTTCCAATTTAAAACTCTTAAGAGTTTTTCCACTAAATTGAGATGCCTTTTGCTTGGCTTCATATGTAATGTTAGTTTACAGTGGCATTCTTTGTAAAATAATTGTTTCCCAAACAAAATCACATGGGTTTTTTTCCAGAATATACATCATTCCGTCTCTTTATTTAATGCCATTAATTCTATTTAATGTTTCCATCTTAGTAATACAATTCTATAATGGATTAGAGTAAAATTCAGAACAAGAAATCTCTTTCATATTTTTAATTTTTCCTTAAATTTTTCCTTAATTTCCATAATTTCTCCTTAACGTTTCCTTAATATTTTTGTTTTAAAAAAACATTGACCATAACAGCCCAATATAATGTGATAAACTTTATAATGATAAAGTAATAAAAGATACATAATAAATATTTTCTTGAAAATCTTAGAAATGTCCTTTATATTTTTGGGAGTCAGACAACTTTCAAACACATAACCAGTGCAAATAAGCTCATCAAGTGTCACTGGGACAGCCAACGTCTCCTATTTTTTTGCCTTCCATATGTTGCGAGAGTTATCTTCTACAGGATCATGCAATACCTTTGAGAGCACCAGTTTCTATGTGGTCTCACTTCATGTGGCATTAATATCAAAGTAAAGTGTCACTATCAGTTTCAAAAGTATAATTTAATATGTTTGTAAGTGGTAGTTAATCAATTATTTAAATATAAAATACTGATGTAAAAAAATTCAAATCTGAAAATACATGATCACTAAAGAGAACTGAATCCCTTTTTTATGAAACCCTAAATCTGTGGTATCAGTGATTAAACTAGTGTTTTCAGCAAAACTGAGTTCACCACCTTATATTCAGGTTATCAGTTTTGGGGGAATTTGCATTGTGATATATGTAAAGAATTCAAGAAGTTGTAGCCTCTGCCAGTCACCCACCTTTCATGTTTACAATTCATTTAGAGAGATTAGTCTCTGTATAAAATCTCCATATCAGCATAGCAATATTGTCATGTTAATCATGGATCTTCACACAGGCATCCTAAAGTTGTTCTTTCTGTGTCTAAGCTTTCTATTGTGATTTCTCTTTCTGAAACAACCATGTTCTAATTGATTCCACTATTCATATCACTGCTGACTCCTCATCTCTTCATTGTGAACATGAAAAATAAAAATAAAAATGCCATCAGACTGCTTGTCACTTATTTTAGTTCTGTCAGGAACAAATGCTTTATTGTGATGTAAAGTATCTGTGGTAGAGCGCTCACAAACAACATGCAGTGGTTTAGCATAAAGTTTTTAGATATTTAATCAAACATCTAGATAAAAAATATACTCTCACTAGCTACCAGAGACAAGATTCTGATTACCTATCTTTGAGGAAATGGAATGTTTGAGAAAATTATTTGGTGTGTTCCACTATTGTACCTGTCACACACTTTTAATTAAAAATGTATTGATGCATGACTAAACTGTGCTTGGTGAAAAACAGGCCCATTTTAGTTCAATTGCAGTAATGTACACATAGCCCAATGGAGTAAAGCCCATGCAATTATAACACAAAGACAGCTCAGCTCAGGCAAAGTAAGCCTCTAACATCTCAGTCTCAAAGCAGATGTAGTAGTAGAGCGCCAAATATCACAAATCGGTGTGGACTCAATCAGCACAAATGAATTTACTGAACTAGTCTAAATACCTATAATGAAGACATTTCCCTAATCTATGGCAAATTAAATATGTGGAGAAATAAATGCTGAATAATGATTAACTTTCCTTTTGTTTCTCACAGTACTGCATGTCAGAATTCACTAAACCCATCCACTCTGACTATACATAATGTCAGTGGCTGAAATGAAATGTGACATTTGCATATTTCAAGTAATGGTGGACATGTGTTATTATGAGTTTGGAAATTGGATCTAAAAGATCTTTTTTTTCAATGTTAACTAATTTGTTTTTAGTAATTTCACTCATAAAAACATATCCAGCAACATAATCAAGCCCAAGAAATAGAAATCAGAGACTAATGTTTGAAGGATTAACCTTTATTGAACATTTCTGAATCACAAAGGGTAAGGTGCTTTAGAAATCTCTGAAATCATAACCCAGAAAAAGAAAACCATAAATAAAAAATTATTCCAGTTGGGTAGTTAGGGTTTTTTTTTTTCATTCCTAAAGCAGACCAAGGAATAGATCTAAAAGTTGCATTTAATAATGAAGTAACATTAATTAAACCAATGCTCACTAATTCATAATTTCCTATGAAAACTCACTATTTGCTATATTAAACACTGAGAATGGAGGAAAACATTTTGTTCTTTGCAGGAGAAACTTCACATTAGGTGCATCTATGTACAGGAGGTCCTGAGGACACTTTTGAGAAGTAGGAATCGTTCTATGGATGCAGCAACCACCATTCTGATAAGTAAACTGAATTTTTCAACACTAGTGACTGACAGTTTCAAACTTCTTATTCTATGACAGCAAAATCTGGTTCCTGCCTACACCACTATGATTAATTAGTTGTTTCTCTACTCAAGTAACTTAACAGTCAGAAAGGGGAATTGTTTGTGAGAAAGCCCAGTAACGTGTGTGGTATTAAAAACTGTGTCCTTACCTACTTCCTCTTATTTTGTTATCTTAATGTTTCAGAGGTTAACATTACAATCTTGATTTTATAATAATGAATCAGTCTAAAAGAGGTCATCTATGTCATCTAAAGTTACTAGTATATGGGAGGCTTAATTTCACATTCAGGTCTCGTTCTCAAAGTCCTATTTCTTCTGGAATCAGTGTACAGGAATGGCATTAAGTAGGAGGTAAATATGAGCATCCTACCACTTTGAGTTAGTGAGGTGAAGTTTATATTGAGTTATCTAGTCTTAAGCAAATGATCCAAGGTTTTTAGGAGGGAGAATAATATTCATTGATATCTCACTATAAAGAATCAGGGTAATTATAAACATATATTTGGAAGCAACATAAAAGTTAATGTAAAAGTGGAGAGTACTGACATGGGATAATGAAGTAAAACCTTCTGATGACCAGAGAAATTGTGCAGTGGAGAAGTAAAAGCTGAGGTTGCAGTGGGTGGTTGTAAGGGAGGTAGAATTGACTGGATACTACTGATACCCATTTAATGACTATCAACATTTCAACCTTTGGCAAAAAGACATCGAGAGGAAACACTGCACTGAGAAAAAAAAGTAGGAATGGGAGAATAAAATAAGGGACATCAATTTTGAGCATAAGGAATTTGATTCCTTATTGGCAATGTATTTGGTTGATGAGAGAGAGGTCAGAGCTTGATATAATGATTGATGAGCCATTTGTATAAATGTGAGAGCTCAAGCTACTACTTGATAAGAAATGGGGAAGATATATACAAACTTAGCTCTGGGGAAGAAATCTTTTTCTGGGAGGAAAAGGAACTATGTGAATGGTCATCACCTTAGGTGAAGAATCAAGAAAGACAACATCTAGAATATCAAGAGATGAGGAAGTTTCATTTCAAACAAACAATGATAGAGCACTCAATTTATGCCATGCTGTATTCTTATCTCTAGGAACCGGGAGTTACAAGGGATCTTCTATATTCTCTCTCATAAAAGTATATATACAAGTTGATGGCCATGTGAAAATACATAAGTTGGTGGAATGCTGTAACACAGTCTTCTTGACATGTTGCCTTTTTATAAAATAATTTATTTTTAAGTCATCTCTACATCCAACACCGGGCACAAGATCAAGAGTCACATGCTCTACCAACTGAGCCAGCCAGGTGCCCTTACATGTTGCATATTTGAATGGAGAAATTAGAAATGACTCCAATTCCATACCCTCAGATTTCCACCATATTTCCCCTCATATCATACATATCAAATACTCTATCTATGTCTCCTTTAGTAAAATCATTCACGTATTCATTCATTTGCTCATACATTTATTAATTAATCATGTACTTTCTAATAAAGTATATGCTAGGTACTGTGTGGGATCATAAAAATTAAAGAGAGATTAATTAAACCCCTGTTCTCATGGAGGGTAGATGAACTCTTTCTCATAAATGTGTGCAATGGGAAAGCAGGATGGCAAGTCCATGGGGATTTACAATCAAATGACATACAAATGCTGCAGGAGACTCAAACCAAAAAAGTAATGATTCTGAAGATATTGCTATATTTCTCATTCCTTTCCACTGTGCTTCTATATTCAGGCTCCGGACGGTCTTATTTTTCTTCTGATTCTGCCAACCCTGTTTCTTTAGCTGTGGTTTCATTGTATTAGATAGAGGAAATTTTATTTATCCATTCATTCACATATAACATGCTACAATTTGCCCTCAAACTTCGTGCCCTTAGACTAAGATTCTGTTCACTTTTACAGAAAACAAGATAAGAGAGTAAGGTTATGCCTTTGGTAAGAGAGTCCACTGAGCATATCAAGAAGCCATTTTCTTATTCATTTCCCTGAGCTCAGGGCTCCTGAAAGCATTAAAAGTCAAAAAAAAAAAAAAAAAAAGAAGAGAAAGAGTAAAACACTTGGCTTGTTTCCCAATTTGTCCATCCATCTCTACATATTATCGTATAAAAAAAAAGGGTATGAGTAAAGCCTCCCAAACTATTACTATTGTGGTTATTATACTTGGATTTTTTCCTCTCCCTTAGAAACAATTACTTTGTAAGAGGCTTTATCAACAAATTACAACTTCAAACTAACACCATCTGTAATCAGGTCCTTCATCTGGAGAATTAGGGTTGGCAAAGCTTTCTTAGGGTGCGAGTGCAGTTACAGGGTGCTGCTACCCCTGCGTACAAGTGAATTGCCTCTTGTAGCACACATGGAACCACTTTTGTTTGTACCTCCTGTGACCAATATTATTCATTTTCACTTATACAAATTATTCAGTAAAAGGGAAACGGCATGTTTGAATAGTGAAATTTCAGCGTGGCGTGCTGGAAGAGATTTATTGCTAGGAAGAGTTGAGTTCTAGGAATGCTGCGAGCCAGAGGGCAGTGCAGATGCATGCAGAAGGATTCAATCATGGTTTCAGGTGCCTTCCTCCACTACACTCCTGATGACTGGGGCATCCCCATTGATGCCGTCTGTTCAACATCTTGAGAGAACATGTGGCATTCAGAGGGACATGCATAGGATAAGAAGTGTTACTGAACAGCCCTTTTCCTCTTTACCGTTTCATTCATTTCTCATTGCTACTGTTTCAGCAACTAGCAGGTTCACATGGCCTCCCCGGCCAATTTCGACATGCCGGCACTTTGGACACGTTCACAGATCTCTAAACCCACATATAGGTAGCTGTGTTCTAATGCAGATCCAAATGAATTCTTAAGCGGTTCCCTAAAGTCTTAGCACAAATAGCTAAAATAATCCAAAGACTTGTTTAGCATGTCAATCAAATGTTCAGGTTGTGTTTCATTGAAAAAAATATTTAAAAATAAGCAAAACCTTACATAGTTTTGTGAACATCTGGTACATAAAGATGTCAGGAAGCATGGCTCTTGAAATCTGCTTTCCAAATAAAGTTCCTTCCTGAAAGAAAACTATTTCACTACCAAGTTAATATATTCCCAGTGTTGTTCCAGTGGAAAGCAAAAAAAAAAAAAAAAAAAACTTCAATGGATACTTCATTTAGGAATCATGTATCAAAACAATAGAAGACTTAGAGCAAATTCTAATTGTGAATAAGAACTAGTGGCATATATACAAATATATAGTATATACACTTCTGTACAGTATATACTTATACAATTATAATAAATATACATACTAGCATGTTATATATAAACATAAGTAATTATGTAGTATTTGATTGCTATTAGGCATATATGTCATAATTAAGTCCAGCTTATTTGATCATATCAATGGTCATGAAACATGTAGTATAATTTTAAATACCTGCTGATATATATCTCTTAGGACTAACTTTCTTAATTTTTTAAAATTTTGAGTTTATTTATTTTGAGAAAGAGAGTGGCAGAGAGGGAAAGAGAGAGAATCTCAAGCAGGCTCCACACCATCAGCATGGAGGTCAATGTGGGGCTCAACCCACGAACCACGAGACCATGACTTGAGCCGAAATCAAGAATTGGGCACTTACCTGACTGAACTACCCACATACCCCTGGACTAACTTTACTTCTCTCTCAAGCAAAGCATGGCTTTTTGGTTAAGTTCTCATGAATTCTTAAATTGTATTTACAGATATTTATCCTGATACTTTTCACTTATCTGTAACAGATTGCAAGACTTCGTTGTAATTACTTGAGAAAATAATACATATTTTCATATTTCCTTTACTAAGCAAAGGAAATGGTTTCGTTAAGTTAAAAAAATTGTCAATGTTACCAATGAAACTTAAATTTATAAAATGTTTCTCCCTATTGTGTTTCTGTGTGTTAAAAATAAAATTCCACTGAGTAAATTTAAAGACCTAATTAGCTTTATCCAGTGATTCATAAATCAGGAAGTGTCCCATCTAACGAGTTAGAAAGGAGCCCCAAAGAGCTGAATAAAATGGGGAATGTTTATAGGCAAAAGGAAGCAGGGACAAGGAAAGAGAGAATTACCTTAGTTTTCTTTGGGGGACATGAGGGATCTATCAGATGCATTACTTTACTAGTGCTGGCCAGGTAATTCCAGATTGACTAATTAAAGGTCACGTTCTGGGGAGAGGCTCAACCTGCAATTAGGTAGATGTTAAGTCTTGGTTTACTGACATGGAGCTTAGCACAAATAACTGTATTTGGGGCCTGTCTTTTTTTTTTTTTTTTTAACAGGTGTGAATCAAAAACAAAAACTGAGACAGTTTTCTAATTACTCATTTAGAACAAACTCAAAAAGCATAGTGTGAGCGATTTGTTATTGATTATCTGTGGTTTAAGGTAATCTGTGTATGCATCCAATACCTACCTTGCTATCTACCTATTACTCAAACAGTGGTGAATTGGTAGCATGGTCTTTTGATATGCTAATATAATTACTCTCTCTCTCTCTTTTTTTCCTTAGAGTATAAACATTACAAACAGGCTGTGACTATACACAGTCAGGATTTATCACCTACAAACAAGTCCCAAATAGAACTAAGCCTTCAATTTTTAACTTTCAAGTGCCAAATCTTCAAACTCATGTATTAATTGTCAGGGCCCCACAGTTGCTGCCCTATTAATGAGATCAAATTCTCCATGGTTCAAATCTTGCTCAAGATTGAAAAGCTTTATAGTACTGACAGGTTTGGGCATATGTAAATGTGCTCTCCACTTGTCAGCCTGTCTTTCAATCTTACTTCAGGAATAAGTCACTCTTTCCACAAGCTTCTGTGACTTTCTTGTTTCTGTCACTTCTCACTTGTTACCCTGAAGAAATCCATCCTGCTGCAATGGGTAAAACGTTCTTTATCTGTCTCCAAACAGCTTTCCCTATTATTTGCACTTTCAAACCTTTTTCTAAACACAGCCTTGCATCTACTCAGCTGTTTCCAGAAAGATGTGCACTAAGGGACATCTTCATTGAACCAGCAATGGTAGCAGTAAATGTCTTGCTCCTCAGAGAATTTCCAAGTTCAAAATCTCATGGTATACATGGAGAGTTTAGATTATAATTTTTCAATATTCCTTCCTGTACATTTATCAAAAACGGATTTCATCTGCCACTGGGCTGCCCAATTCTCCAGTATGATTAGAGCCATCTGGAGCATCTCCCAAACCTCATTAGTTTTTAACTAACCAAAATAGTTTAGTGTTGTCAGAATATTTCACCATCTCCCTGTTTATGTTGCCCTCTTCATCATTAATGAACCCACTGAAATACAGAGGCCCTAACACCAAAAGCCACCACCTCATCTTTCAATTTCTCACACGAAGGAACACCCATGTATTATTAATCATTGTTCTAATCCCTTCTTCACTTTTCACAAAACCTATACATTCTGATTCATTACCGTGACACCTCCTACAGGTTTGTAAAAACTGGACAATTCATATGACGGTAAAGAAGCAACATATCATTTCCTACTCACTTTTGCCAATTAGAAATCAGGAACTGAGAACACAGTGGAAAGACAATAAGAAAATTTGGGAAATACTTACCAAATAATAATTAGCAGTGTTTCACAAAGTCAGGTCTTTTGCTGCCAAACAGGACAAGATGATCCGTAATGCCCTTCTCATCTGTAAGAACAGCAGGGCTTTCTAATAAGATCTTTAAGCTTCTGCTAAGTTATGACTTTGACTTTGGTTCTGGATATAGATTAAATCATTTGATCTGGGTCTAAATTTCTTTTCATATATTAGTGACAGCATTAGCCTAGGGTATTATATTACGTATAAATTGTCATGAAATATGTAAGTTGTATCAATTTCTAAAATGATTTATCAGATATTCTAATGTATGTGACTTATTATATAAAATAAATGTATATAATATTTTATAAATATCATATATAAACATATTTATATGTGTATCACAAGACAAATACCACAAAGGATGAGGAGATAATAATTAATTATTTAAATCACCACCTAGTTTCATTGAACTTATTTTGAAGAGAGAAAGCTTCTGACTTAAATTACATAGATATTTTCATCCTTTTCTTCTCTAATTTATTTGAAAAAATAATACATTGTAGTAATCTTTTACTGTTACAAAGTGCATTATTATTATATTATCATTTTAATAGGAACATTCTGCATGAATTGTGCCAACCCAAAACATATGTGTGTCTGTGTATAAAATATTCAACAGTAAGTGTTCATACATTTTGCAAAACTCACACCCCCATGGTATCCAGGCCGTATGTACACCCAGAGTAACGGGATGATCTAAAATCAAAATGCTTAGGCATTGCTTCCATTTTTATATTGTAGTTAGTAAATTATTTTGCACTAGAAGTCAAAATGTTAATTTTATATTACTTACTACTTTCAAAATGTTCTTTCCTGTCACTCGTTATTTACTACATCATACACAGATATAGAAATGATGTCCAACTATCATGTGAAAACATGCATAGGTAAAAGATTCAAGTATTTTGTGAAATATTAAACAAATGCAATTTAAAAATTAACAATATGATTTTAGTTTTTTAAGAATCACCAGTAAAAAGGAGAAATAAAAAGCAAAACTAAACAAGAAAAACAGCAATGCCCTAAGAAGAGACTTCCTTGTTTAGAAATCTAAATATAGTTTAGCTGGATTTACAAAGGGGGAGCTTTACAAGTGTTAATAGTGTGCCACTTTATTGGCATGCACAGTTTAGTCGGATTTTTTCATTTCCATGTGCATTCTGATTTCCAGCACATCCAATGTGCACTGCTAACCTGTTGTCTTTACCTCCTTATTTATAAATCTTTGTAATTTAAAAAAGCTAACCTTTACAATGATTAATTTAAATAAATTTAATTTAACCAATGCTTCTGAAATAGAGGACTTAGTATTCCAAAAACAACTTTTTCAGGCTACTTTCTTTTTTTTTTAGTTTTTTAAATTTGTATTTATTTCTGGGGGGGAGAGAGAGAGAGAGAGAGAGAGAGAGAGACAGCGTGAGCAGGGGAGGGACAGAGAGAGAGGGAGTCACAGACTGAAACAGGCTCCAGGCTCTGAGCTGGCAGTCAGCACAGAGCCCGATGCGGGGCTCGAACCCAAGAACCGCGAGATCATGACCCAAGCGAAAGTCGGACGCTTAACCGACTAAGCCACCCAGGCGCCCCTCAGGCTACTTTCAATAGTGGTAAGCATTATAATAATAAGTGCTCATAAATTCCTTTTTCCCACCTTACATATTTCCAAGCTACTTAATGAATCTTATAGCACTTGATCTTCCCGTGAAATGAATATGCTATGTTACCCATCCTTGATCAGATGGAAGTAGCTTAGTCATCTAGATAAACAGTATCTCTGGTACATTATAACAAAATTGAGGCTTTCCTTCCAGAAGAACATCACAGATGACTCAAAAATGCATGCCTTTACCTTTTAAGAACAGCATATGTGGGTTAATTTTCCTATATTCAAATCTAATAATTTGCTAAATAGTCCTTGAACATACAGTGAAATTACTGAGATATTAATTGGCTGGAACCCAGCTACCCAAAATCTTTATCAAGGGAACATTCATGCCCTTCATTTCTAATGTTGTTATGAGAAAGACATTTGATAATATACAAAATATTCTAGTCTCTTGTATAATGTGCACATTTAGCTGAATCATCTACATCTTCTTAATTACAGAAGTTTAATTATTTAACATATATGGTTAATATATTAGGAAAATATATGCATAATACAATGACAGCTATTATTATTAACATTTTTATAAATATAATATGATTTTTAAATAAACATTTTTTTAATTTTTTTAATGTTTTATTTATTTCTAGGAGAGAGAGAGAGAGACAGCATGAACAGGAGAGGGTCAGAGAGAGAGAGAGTCACAGACTGAAACAGGCTCCAGGCTCTGAGCTGGCAGTCAGCACAGAGCCCGACGCGGGGCTCGAACCCATGAACCGTGAGATCATGACCTAAGCGAAAGTCGGACACTTAACCGACTAAGCCACCCAGGCCCCCCAAATAAACATTTTTCTACCGAAAAATTCAATCATACTTTTTCTTTAAAGCTTTTTCTTTTTTTAAATTTTCTACATGTTTTTACTTATTTCTGAGAGAGAGAGAGAGACAGCGTGAGCAGGGAAGGGTCAGAGAGAGAGGGAGACACAGACTCGAGACTCCAGGCTCTGTCAGCACAAAGCTCGACACGGGGCTCGAACCCAGGAACGGTGAGATCATGACCTGAGCCGAAGATGGGTGCTTAACCAACTGAGCCACCCAGGCGCCCCTAAAGTTTTCTCTTTTAAAAAATTTTTGTTTAATGTTTTCATTTATTTTTGAGAGAGTGAAAGTAAGAGAGAGAGACAGAGAGACAGAGCATGAGTGGGGGAGGGTCAGAGAAAGAGGGAGACACAGAATCTGAAGTAGGCTCCAAACTCTTAGCTGTCAGCACACAGCCTGACAAGGGGCTCGAACATCATACCCATGAACGACGAGATCATGATCTGAATTGAAGTCAGACACTCAACTGACTGAGCCACCCAGGTGCGCCAATCGTACGTTTTTTGTTTTTGTTTTGTTTTTTTCCACCTGGTTAGTAGCTTAGTCTTTGGTCTTAGGCATGTAATTTTTTTCCCCCAAGAACCAACCTTTGTGCTTTGAAGCCAAAATTAATGTGAAGTCACAGTTTGGGATAAAGAGAAGACTTGGGCCTTCAAAAGACTTCAAGCCCTGCTGGAGGAAGGGGCTGAGGGACACTATAGGGAAGTACTTGATCTAGATGGACAGGAATGGGGAATGTTGCTAGCCTCATTTGTCCTGTTTACAAGGTGTTACTGAGTTCCTGAAACAAAAGGCTATGAAGGAAGGGAGGGAGGTTTGCAGAAGAGAGGAAAAAGGCTACTTTAAAATCCAGCCTCACCCAAGCATTAGTGCAGCCATTTTGATTTTTGTTCAAGTTTATGCTTTTAAGCGATTTCAATTTTAGCTGTGATAGAATTGGATCTTTACCAACTAAAGTAAGCAGCTGGGCTTCCTAACTTGAAGTCCTTATTTGTCCTCATTAGTGAAAAAATTTTAAAGCCATCCACTCTTTTCCATTTGCTTGGTAAATTTATGCTTTTATTCCTATTCAGGATTATCTAAATATAATTTTTATGTTTTTTTACCCCAACTTTAATTTAGAAATACTTCCAGAAAGTAGTCTTTACCTAGGCTCACCAACTGTTAACATTTTATACCATTTGTTGAAACATTTGAGAGTTGCTTAAAAACACTGTTATTTTACGCCTCAATATTTAAGCATATATCTTCTAAAAACAATAGTATTATTCTATATCAACGCAGAAACATTTCATTGTAAGAAAAGTTAACATTAATAGATACTAGTATTATATATATATAGTCTATATATGCGTGTGTGTGATTTGAATCATGTATATATATATATATATATATATATATATATATATATATATATACACACACACATATATATATTAGTCAATTTTCTTAATTGTCCCAAATATGCCTTCTACAGCTTGATTTTTCTTTCCTCTTCAGTCAAGGATCTAATCTGGTGTCATTTTTTAAACTTAGTTATTTCTTTCATGTTAGAAACTGAAGGGGTACTCAAAAACCCATTAGTAATGCTAAAAACACAGAAACCATCCAAAAGTGGCACTCTTTCATCAGACAAATTAGAGACAACTTCCCAGAAAGTAGACATTGACAGAAATGGATTATAAATCATTGGTTAAGCAAAGGATCCATGAATCTTTATTTATACTAAAAACAAATAATTAAAATGTGTGATGTGACGTGGGGGGCCTTTCCTAACAGATCTCTTCCTACAAATATAAGTAGAATAAATAACAGAAAATCATCACATTACCAGAAATATAGGGAGGTTTACTTTAAGTAAAAATTGCCAGTGGAAGATATAGGGAGGATTACTTTAAGTAAATATTGCCAACACGTGCTAAAATTATTGGTGAAAAGACTACTGGAGAATTGGCTACTCAGAGTCTCACTGTATTGCCCCATAGATTACATACTAATACAAAAAGAAAAAAAAACTGTGAATGGGGAAATCTTGTGGATTACCTGAGCCAAAGGATTAAACTTATTAGTTTACCAATAATTGGACAAACTGACATATGCCCTCTGATGTGAAAGGACAGAACGTCAATTTAATGACAGGTTCAAGAAAGAACTGCAAACTATTTTGCAATTGACAGTAGCATAACAGAGTCTGAGAATTTCGCTTTGATGGCATGTATATGTTGTTTGATTTACAACTACAGGAAAAATAAAACCCCTCTCTAGTTAAAAATCTGACTCTCTGAAAGGTTTACTAAAACATTTAGGTATTTTTGAATATGCAGATGTTTCCTATGGATATCAATCCAGGTGTCATGCAAACTTTTAATTTCCCTGGATTGTTATTTTTTCAAGCCTCAAATATATATGAAGTTAGCAAGTTATATGATTTTGGAGATTAGTTTTCTTCCTCACATAAAAAAAAACAACCTTAGGTTTTGAATCATAAGCAATGGATGAGTGACAGACTACTTACCAACTTGTTATCATGCCCAGGCAATTTGCATATTCACTTTTATAAAGATATTTTAAAAATAAATTAGTGTAACAGACAGATATATATCCTTGCTTGTAAAACACATCAACTAGAGACAACTATAATGACATAATATATCTTTACAACAACAACAACAAAAATCATGATGTAAGAATAGTCATCAAGACATTTAAATTCTAGTTTTGTCTATCTTTAAAGAACTTATTTTGTAGGTACTCTTTTTTAATTGGAAGAAAATATAAAGTCACCCCTTTCCCAGGCTGCCTCAGTACTTTGGCAACTTAAATACAGAAGGAATTTTTTTTCATGGTGAAAAGACCATATAACCCCATGAAAACCAGGGTTTATGATGGCCTTCAGCAACAGTACTATGCATGGCGCCTCTATAATTTTATTTGATCCAGAAAAAACAGCTTAAGTTATATAATGGACATTCTCTTCAAATTTCCTTTCTTTGCAGGCTTGCACATGTATTCGTTTATATATGCCAATGTCAGCCTTTGTGATAAAATGCTGCCAAAAATACTCTTTGATGAATGCTAATAAATTCAAATGCCTATATTACCCTATAGTTTTTAAGGTTGGGGGTGGGAAAGAACAAAAGCCTAGTCTGGATAAATTATAGTCTACACTTGACATTGAAAATTGGGCCAAATACTCAAGGCTTCAAAAGATGGAATCTGTCCAGTCAGAATACCTCCTTCTCCTCCTGTCCATGTTAATCAATGGGACCGCTTAATATAAAAGTGTTTATAGTGCATACCAGCAAATATGGGATCATACATTACAACATAATAATCTATAGTTAACGGATGTGGAGAATTTAGCAAAATTCCATGACATGTTGGAATGCCATATTATAGCTATGTTTCTTACAAATGAAACTTGTAGCACATGATCTTGATTCTGAAATATTCATCTATTCCAGCAGAACTAAACCAAGGCTTGCTCTTGATGAACAGGGTAGAATTTTCCACTCTCTATTTGCACACAATTAATTATAAAAGATATCGAAATTCATTTTGCAAGTGAAAAAGCCACACACTGCATCATTATTAACATGGTGACTATCTACTATGACTATCCTTGGAGCATTCCATTTCAAAATTGCAAAAAAAAAAAAAAATCTCGCTTTTCTTTCTTTTAATGAATTCTAGGTATTCCATCTAATCATTTAAGGATCTCATATCTCAGCTTTCAGGATCTATCAGCCCTTATCAAGACATGGCATGGTAAGACTGAAAGAATTAGTTTATACAGGGTGGCAATATAACTTTTCACCCAAAAAGAACATTTTTGAAAGTAAAGGGATGGTATCTAGACAGAATGTCGGGCAACTGTGACTATCCAGCAGGAAATGGGACCTAGGGCGACATAATTAAAATAAGTCTTTGAGTACAATTAAATGAATCAGACCAATAACTGTATCAAATGCCAGACTTGAGTCTCCAAAGTCTTTTGTTCTGTATTTCCCTATATATTGTAACTTCAACCCAAACTTCAAATGTCTAACATGACAGTTATCCATAATTTCACTTCTCTCCTCTCTTATTTTTGTCATTGTTAATATCATTTTCCCAAACACTTTGTTTCTGCAGGGAAAATAAATCTAGTCCAGCATTGGCAATCTTCTTTTGTCTGGTTGTAATTTGCATTTTATTCATTATATGACATTTACATATAGAACACTCATTTGCCAAATACTGCAGACATTTCCTATTAAGTCACATGTAATATTCTTAGATTTCTTAATTTTCCAATCAATTTGGTTTATAATTGTAACTGACAACAGCCTTAACACTATTGAGTTGGGGCGTCCTCTCCTAAGTTCACTGGCCATTTGTGTTTCCTCCCCCATGAAATACCTGTTTATATCTTTTATCATTTAAAAATAGAGTGTTGGCCTCTTTCATTTCTTTGACTTGTAGTTCTTTTGTATTTTAGATATTAATTAATTTTAGTTATCTAGTTACAGATTTGATTTTCCTTTTTATGCTTGTGTTTTCATTTTATTCTTGAGGACTCTGGTTGAACAGAGAGTTTTAACTTGAGGTCAAATTTACTAATCTTTCTTTTTATGGTTATACAGGAGTATATTTGAGAAATTCTTCTTTATCCTCAAATAATAGAAAAATTGATCTATATTTTCTACATAAGTTTAAAAACGTATCTTTAACACTTATTTATAATTAGTATGTTCTCAATCTATATGTAAGTAAATATCAGTTTGGTGAAAATTGTATTCTTTATTATATTGAAATCATCTGTTCATTAATTTGATGTATGTCTCCATTTATTTGTCTTACTAGTGCTTTGCAATATATTTGAAAAAATTCTCCAGGAAGGTTTTAGTATAGCTTTTCCTTGATTTATTCCTAGGAATTGATTGATCTTTCTTACAATTATAATTGTACTTATTTTCATATTACACTTGTTGTTTGTAGCTGTTGAACAAAACTTCATATAGATATGTATGTTTATCTTAAGGGTATCTAGACTCTCCTATTAGTAATAATTTGATGATAAATACCTGCAGGTTGTGTATATAAACAATAATAGTATTCACTGTGTTTCTTCTTTTCTAATCATTCGCTGCATTTATTTCATTTTTTCAAAATAAATTTTCTGTTCTGGCTAGGACATTTAGGACACAACTGAATAAAAGTAGTGACAATGGCATATTTATTTCTTATGCCTTATTTTAGAGGAAATGCTTGAAGTATGTTCAATCAACAGTATTTGCTCTTGTTTTTGGTAGATACTTTTAATGGATCACTTGGTAAGAGATTTAAAGACAAATAGCTGTTGAATATTGTCATATACATTTTTCTGCTCCTTTTAAATTTATTATATGGTGATTATCATACATTTCTCCTCTTTTAATCTTTTTATGTGGTAAATTAACATTACACATTTTCTAATGTTAATACAACCTTAAAATCCTAGTATAAATTCAACTTGCTTATGATTGATAATCATTTTTTACACTGTAGGATATGGCTTCTGCATATAAAGAGTTGTGATCTATATTCACTGCAAGATTGGCCCGCAAATTGGATTTCTTGTGCTATCATTGTCTTGATTTGAAATCAAGATTATACTGGCTTAATGGAAATGACTGTGAAGTATTCTAACTTATTTGTTTCATATACTTGAAATTATCTGTTCATTGAAATCATGTAGAAATTGCCTATGAAATCATCTGGACCCAGAGTTTTCCTACAAGGTCTTTCATGTTACTACTTCTGTTTGTTAACTAGATGTGAGAATATTGAGATTTTTCAAAATAATTTATTTTTGGTAAAATTTAGTTTCCTATGTATTGCCCATGTTATCTAAGTGTTTGGAATAACTTTCATAATAATTATCTTCACTTATTGTATAATTTATGTTCCATTTATTGATCCAAAAATAATCTTTGCCTTTCTTTTTTCTTCATGAACCTTAAATTGTTTGCCTGACATACTCCTTTTTTGAATATCTATACTGTTCTTTTCTTCTCTTTTACATTTTTTTACAGTTTACTTATTTTAAGGGAGAGAGAGAGAGTACACGTGTGCTTGAGCAGGGGAGGGGCAGAGAAATATATAAGGGGGAGAGAGGATCCCAAGCAGGCTCCTCACTGAGCAGAGCTCCATCTCACAAACCATGAGATGGTGACCTGAGCTGAAATTAAGAATTAACCTAGTGAGCACCCAGGTGCCCCAAGTCTTTTACTTTCTATTGCTATCTTTCTTTTAGCATTACAATTATCAAATAAGCATATCATATTTTTCCATAGATTACTAAATTTATTTTCCTCACTGCTCAAAGATGATTTTAGCTCATTTAATTTTCAGCTTTACTTGTCTTCTTATCCACATATTGAGTGCCATAAATGTCCATTTAATACCCCTTTTCAATTTCCCAAGTTGTAATATATAGGAATTACATAATAACTTGTAACTAAATATTTTTATCAATATAGTTCAAAGTATTTCTTAGGAAATATTTGTTGTGAAATGTGGCCACGTACTTTCAATCTACTCAGCTAGTGATATTCAGTATTTATTTATTTATTTACTTACTTACTTACCTATTTATTTATTTTGAGAGAGGGAGCATGTGGGCAAGTGGGGGGAGAGGCAGAGAAAGAGGGAGAAAGAGAATCCCAAGCAGGATCTGTGCCAGTGCAGAGTCCCATCTGGAGCTCGAATCCAGGAACCAAGATTATGACCAGAGACAAAATCAAGAGTGGGATGTTCAACTAACTGAGCCACCCAGGTGCCCCATGATAAGTAATTCCTTAATAACACAATGCTATTAAAATGCAGAACACCCTCCATTTCAACTCCCATACTGTTTTGTACATTATGTTAGTTTCTGTCTCTCAAAACATGTTTATATCACATTAGACATTATTTTTATTATCATTAATGAAAACATTTGTTTGTAATTACATATTTGTTTACCAACTTATTCCCTCTTCTTGTATGTAATCATTCTTCTAAGATTATTTCCATTTTTCTTGAATATATTTTTCTGCTTTTGGTAACTTGAAACATCATTACAAAGTCCTTTGCCTGAATTTGTTTATTTATCCAGCTTAAAATGAGTTGTGTTTCTGAAATCTGTAGATTCATATATACTTTTAACAATAATTATATCTTGAAATTCTTCAGATATTTTTTCTCCAAATACTATGTCTCCTGAATTCTATTTTCTCCTTCTGGAACCCAAATTCCACTGTACAAATACTAAAATTTACCCTTTTTCATAAATTTTAAGTTTTTAAATCATGGTTTCCATCTTGTTTTCTCTCTATATTCTGGTGTCAGTAAGTTCTTCAGATATATTTTTAATTTCTCTAATTTTCTTTTGAGTTTTCAGTTTTGTCTAATTTACTATTTATTATTATCAGTACATTTTGGAGATTACTTATATATATGTGTTGTTTGTATATATGTATTTTTAATTTTTTTAGCGTTTGTTCATTTTTGTGAGACTGAGAGAGAGCATGAGCGGGCTGGGGGGTGGGGATAGGGGAGGACAGAGAGAGAGAGAGAGAGAGAGAGAGAGACATAATCCAAAGCAGGTTCCAGGCTCTGAGCTGTCAGCACAGAGGGCGACGCAGAGCTCTAATGCTCTAACTGCAAGATCATGACCTGAGCTGAAGTTACATGCTTAATCGATTAAGTCACTCAGGCACCCCATATGCGTATATTTTTTAAGTTTAGTTTGCCTAATCATTCCTGAAAATTTCCTATTATCTTTATTGGTATCCTATTACCAATATTTTTTTTAACATTTTATAAGTTCAGTAATGTATTCTGAATGTAATTATTTTAATATCAAATTAATGTGGAGGTGTCTACATCTGTTGTGGGTTTTTTCCTGCTTTTGCTAATGCTGACTTGTGTATTTGGTGATTTCAGATTATAGGTTTCTATTTGTTTGGCTCTAGTCTGTAGCCATTTAAGTCTGGCTCAGCAAGCCCTTCTTTCATGTGGCCCAAAACATAGTATCTGATGACAAATCCCAGCATTGTATTCGCATTTTCCCTCAGGACAACTGTGTTTCTTTCTCCTAGATATTGCAGGCACACAGTTGAATCCATTTTTATGGGATATCGTTGAGATGTTCTCTTTTTATTACAAACCCAGCAACATATTCAAAAAGTAAAGTTTAAATAGATCTAATAATTACGCAAAAGGGGGTACTCCTAGAGTTTCTTATTTGCTATAATGTAAGAAACAGAAGCCTACTCTTACATACATATATACATATATATGTAATATATACATATACATATTATGTATATATACATATAACTTTCTTTTTTTTACACTGCATATTTACTTAATCATGTAATATAATATGCTGCCCTGATACTTTGTAATGGTGATTGAGACCCATCCTGTGTCTGTTTTGACTACAACATCTTCTTATAGTAGGTACTGCATAATTATGTGTATATTAACTTTATTATTACAGTCAGCTATAGAAAAGTATTCTTATCTCCTCTGGTAAAGCATTTTAATTTAAATCAACTAATCTGTTACAAATATAAATGGTAATGTATGTGTCATAAAAAAACTCCTTAAAGTAGTTTTTTAAAAAAAATTTTGTTCCTTGAATAGAACACCATGGCTCTTGTATGAGAGTCATCTAATAAATGTGTATTGAATTAATATAGATGTGTACAGGTGGAAGGAAATGAAGGGTGGGGAGGAAGGTAGAAGGGAGGGAAGGAAGAAAGACAGAAGGGTAGGTAGCGAGGAAGGTAGTGGCATAATCCTCAAATAAATAAGTCCTTCTTTCACACAATTTATAGATTATCTAATACAAGTTTTAAAATTGACTTTTTTAGTTACTTGGTTAGATACAACAGTTAAAGTGACCCGAGAGCATAATGACTTCTCTATTTTGCATGTATTAATTTTATTCCATAACTATGCATATTCCCCCTTGGATCCGCTTATGGATATGTTGGTTGCAAGTAGAGTAAAGGTTATATAAGTCCAAGTATGAGTAAGTATTCAACATATTCTCATGAAAAACTGCAATAGTCTCTGGTTTTATATTAAATTCACATGGAATGATGCTGTGGTGGCAGGAAAAATAGTAAATTGCCAGGCGTCTTTTTGTGAATCCTTGTTATAATCTCTTCCTACTCCTCAACTGTTCACTGTATTCAAAGTTTATAAGCAATAGTTGACAATCTGGCTGGTTAAAAAAAAGCCTACTGGTTAAGATGTAGCTCATTTAGCATCATTTTGATTTAGTTTAATAATAAATATAATCTCAGTCTAACATTTGATTTTTAAATTCCAAAGATAATCTGGAGATCCTTAAATAATTGTTTCTTACATCTGTGTTTTACTAGATTGCCTGTGGCATCTTTTAGGAATTGATACCTATAAATCACAGATAAGTGGATAGGATATAATCCTCAAAAATATTAAACAATATTAATAACACACTTAGCCAACATCTGTTAAACTAAAACAGAATTCTAAAATTCCATCACTGCTAAAAGTCCACAATTTTTGGGTGGTGATGGAACATAATTCCAACGCTCATAAAATTATTCTGCCAGGTATGAAGTCCTGCCCAATTCTGCAATTCTGTTGAAGTATGTCCTGATATACCATTAGTGTCGACCTAAGTTGTTATGAGTTGACAGATATGTACACATGGCTGGGATCCACGTATTTAAAGCTAAAGAAATGTTGTCAGTGAATGTAGGGATTCCAGATTTTTCAAAGTCTAGAGGAAAGAAGCACTAAATGACAGATGATAGAAAGATAGGAAAATTCTGGCATTTCTTTGGTGTTTATAGTAACCTGTTTATAAGCTCTTATTCTAAATTACATGCTTATTGAGGACAGATACTAATGCCTAGTGCAATATGTAATCAGTCACTATCATTATAATTTTAATTCAGTTCAAGAATAATTTACTATCTTCTATTCTGTTGAATAAATTAAAAAACCCTAGTAAATTTACTTTTAACGGACATTTTATATTTATTATTTCACAAAAAGTTAACTATAAATTTATGATCATTAGTCTTAAATATATCTTTCAATATTTAAAAAAAAGAGTATACTACTTTTATTACTATTAAAACACTAATAATAATGACCAGCATTTATAAACTAATTTCATTTACTACTCTCGTTTGTCTCTAATAGTAACTCTGTGAGTTGCGCTTTCATCATCCACCATTTTTTGCAAAGGTTTCTGATATTTAGAGATGTTCAATAATGTGTCCAAAGTCACACAGCCTTCACGGAGTCAAAGTGAGGACTTTAATTCAGGCCTTATGATTCTAAACCTAGTATGCCTTCCACTACAACAAGCTTCTTATTGTTCCCTCATAAACTTTACATAAGACTGTTCATTATGTTTGATCGGAAGCACCACAATCAAAATGTGCATATAGCCTATCTTCAGGATAATCAACACTTAAATATTTTTCAAAATAGATTTCTTAACTATTTCTTTTTTTAATGTTTGTTTGTTTGTTTGTTTGTTTATTTATTTATTTATTTTGAGAGAGAGAGACAGAGTGTGAGCAGTGGAGGGGCAGAGAGACAGGGAGACACAGAATTGGAAGCAGACTCCAGGCTGTCAGCACAGAGCCTAATGTGGGGCTAGAACTCACAAACTGTGAGATCGTGTCCTGAGCTGAAGTCGCAGGCTTAACCGATGGAATCACCCAGGCGCCCCATGATTTCTTAACAATTTCTAAAACTCATGCATTTAGAGATAGATTTTTACCAATTACATCTTCTATATTTATAACTGCCATTAGGGGGTTTTATTTTTATGGTCCTACTACCTATAACAATTAAAGCTTCAAATGTTTATAAAAAGCATTTATAATATGTAATCTATTCTAAGTTTTTCCTCATTTTCTGAGTGTTTTCTTCACTGAGTTACAAAGGCTTGAAAAAATATTGTTTTTCATTTTGTCTCTCTTGTTATTTTTTTCAAGCATTTAGCTTTAGAGGCTTTTCTAGAGTTTTCTTTCTATGAAAGCACTTTGGATCATAATTTATGAGGTAGGTTGATTCAGATAATAATGTATGCCATTTATACTTTATCATACTCACATAGCTTTATGGGTGTGTACCTTAGAGGCACAGAAGCAAATTTTTATTAACACATGTTTATACATAATTGACCAATTGGAAAGTGGTAAGAAGTAATGGCTGTGATTTACATAGACTAAGAAATGTCTTAGAGCACCTCACCCTGTCTGGAGCCCCCACTGTGACAGATGAGTCAATGCCTGTGGGGGATGACAGCATGCTATTTATGGCATTTCCTTCTGAGACAATTAAGTAACATATGCCAAGACCATAGGGATTATCTTTGAGCTACACAGTATGTAACTCTATCTGAAGAGAAATATAATATTTTACAAATTTGACAAACCATAAGAAAGCTTAAATTGATTCACCCATTTTAATAAATGCAATAATTTTTTGTGCCTTAATAAGATTTATTTCTTGATAAGCATATGTTATAAAAAATTAACATGTTATATACATGTATTATTCAGAAAATATGGCATATTTATTTTGTTGGGATACAATGTTCATAATGAACTCTTACACAGGCAACTTGTTTTAACAGCTGCTTTCCGTAGTGAAACCAAACCAAATGGAAAAGCTAGTTCACTGTAGAAATAAAAACTAATTTCTTATTGTAGTACTGCACTATTACTCAGCATGCTATACTTTGGAGAAGACAATGGGCTGACCAGGGTGAATGAGGGGTAAGGAAGAGGATTTAGATATCAGGAAGGATATCACTGTTCTATAACTGTCTTCAGTGACACAGTTGAAGTAGACTCAATGTAGTGCTGGATTTATTGGGAACATTTATATGGCCCACGCTATGGCTTCTAAGCACTTTAAATTTGTTACTGAAGTCACTGAGGCCTAGAAAGATTTATCTGGAAATACAAGTTCCTGTTGGAAGTTTATTATAAATTAGGAAGCATACATTAGAGAATGGTAGGAATCAGAATCAGTAAAGAAAGGGGGTCCAAAGTGCTGTCAAAGGAAGACTGGAACTCTCTTCCTCCCCTGGACACACTAAATCTTTGGCTACATATGGATCATTTCCCACTAAAATGATGCGAAAACTAGACAAACTGCTCTCTGCAACAAAAGATAAAAGGACCACATCGAGATAGGAAAGAGGCAGAGACACAGTCTGACAAAAAACCCCACCCCAATGGGTGCAATATACAATAGAGAGGAATCTCAACAGACAGGTACTTCTCCCACAGAAGCAAGGGGTTTGTGTCCACATCAGGCATCCTCACTCTGGGAATCTACACTGGAGATATGTGACCCTGGTATGTCTGGCTTAGAAAACCAATGGAGTGGACATCAAGGACCCAAAAGTGCTGTAAAACACTGAGACTTCCTTCTCAGAGGGTTTACTACAGGGTTATTTTTCCAGAGACCCAGTGATAAAATAGCACTTTGAAAAGTAAGTAGACTATATGAGAGGGAGATTCATTTGCTGATCTGGGGGGCATTGGCTCGAGGACCAGGGGACATTTGAGATGTTCCCCAAAGATGAAGGGGCTGGAAAATGCCACTGCTGCACTCTCCATGCAGCCTGCTAGCACAAGGAAACAAGATCCCATATTCTCACCCTCCCATCAACACATGGCACCATCCCATCAACCCCCATTAACTCATGGACAAATATTCATGGCACTTGCTGATGATGGATAATGTGGGCATTTCAGCATCCCCGTCCTACCTGGAAAGGGTAGGTAAACAGAAACAGTCATAGAGTTCTCTTGCTCCCTAACTAAACTTCGTGAGCATAAGCAGTTGTAATACTTCCTTGTCCCTGGCTGGAGAGCTCGAGTGGTCAGGGCTTGTTCCTGCTCTTAGCCTAAAGCTCCTGCCCAGGCACAGAGAAGGCACTATCATGCTGCATTGCTAAAGCCCATAAATAAGTACAATCAAGACATTTTCCTGCTTCCTTTTTGAAGATGGAGAGCATGCCCCCCCCCCACCATCACTTTCTAGATGACTTAGCAAGCCCTTGGTATACAAAATCCACATGGAGGACACCCCTTATTCACCTGGCCATGGTGGCCAAAAAGGGTAGGGCTCAGAGCTCCACAAGACTGCAATAATTGGAAAGATAGTTCTTCATAGGCCAATATCATGAGGGCACTGCACAGAGAGCAGCCTGAAACACTACCCCAATCTTCCTGGAAAGACATACTTACTTAGCTTGGAGCTTCAGCCTGGGAGATAGGCTCTGGGTTTCCCATACATCAAGTGCTAAAGAGTTGTTCCCAGGAAATGTAAGCAGGGAGGCACCATCCTTGGGCACCCACTGACCCCACTAGGGTTCAACAAGACTCCACAGAAAAGAGCTTATACACTTCTCTGGAGCCCCAGTTTGTTAAAGGTTTTATTTTTAGGGAATCTCTACACCCTACCTAGGTCTCAAACTTACAACCCTGAAACCAAGAGTCACATGCTCTACCAACTGAGCCAGCCAGGCTCCCTGGAGCCCCAATTTTTTAAACTGTTGCCTGGGACATCTCTGGATCTCTTGGTCTAGGAGCCAACAAAGATTATAACTGAAGACCCACAGGACTATACATATTTACATATTTTAGAAACTGCTTTCTCAAGGTCTGGCTGAAACTAAGTGCTAAATGATATTCTATCCTTTATATCACCGACAGATCCTGGTGCACTCTACACAATGTGGACACATGAAGAATACATTGGGTAGTTTAGACAATCATGAAAGTTTGAGACTCAACCAAGAGCTAGGGAAAGGTTGAACAAGAAGTAACATAACCTAAACAAAACCACTTCTTCAAGACTGAGAGAGGTAGCTGTTTCACCTAATACATAGAAAACACAGAAAGTCAACAAAATGAGGAGACAGAGAAGTACATTCCAAAGGAAGAAACAAGAAAAAAATAACTCAGAAAAAGACTTTAATGGCATGGAGATAAGTGATCTACCTGATAAATAATTCAATGTAGTGATCATAAATATGCTTACCAAACTCTGGAGAAGAATGAATGAACATAGTGAGAACATCAACACAGAGATAGAAAAACATAAGAAAGTGCCAAAAACAAGTCACACAACCAAAGAATACAATAACTGAACTATGAAGGCAGTAGGAGGAGTTTGACCACAGACCAGATGAAGTAGAATAACAAATCAGCAAACTGAAAGATGAAGCAATTGAACTCATGCAGGAACAGCAACAAAAGGAAAAATAATTTTTAAAAATGAAGATAACTTAAGACACCTCTAGAATATCAACTGGAATGATGTTCACATTATAAGGTTCCCAGAAGAGACAAAGAAAGGAGCAAAAAAATTATTTGATGAAATAATGGCTAAACACTTCCTTACCCTAAAGAAGAAAATAGACATCCAGGTCCAGAAAGCCCAGAGATTTTGAAATAAGATAAACCTAAAGAAAGCCACATTTAGACATATTATAATTAAAGCATCAAAAGTTAAAGATAAAGAGAGAGTCTTAAAAGCAGCAAGAGAAAATCAACTTGCTACATACAATGGAAACCTGAAAAGACTATCAGCAGATTTCTCTGCAGAAATTTTGCAAACCAGAAGGAAGTGGCATGCTACTTTCAAAGTGCTAAAAGAAAAAATTCCAACCAAGAATATACTATTCAGCAAAAATTATCATTCATATTTGAACAAGAGTTTAAAATTTTTCCAGACAAGCAAAGTTAAAGGATGTTATCACTACTAAACTGGCCTTACAATAAATATTAGAAGGACTTCTTTAAGATAACAGGAAATGGCACTGATCAATAATAAGAAAACATACAAAAGTAAAACTCTCACTGGAAAAGATGAATATATATTAAAGGTAGGTCATTAATCCCTCCTAAATCTATTAAGAAGATTAAAGTGATAAGCAATAGCATTAGCTATGACTACAATAAGTAGTTAAAATTTGCATAAAAATACGCAAAAATGGTATCAAAAACATAGAACATGGAGGTAGTAAAAGTGTAGAGTTTTGAAATGTGTTCAAAATTATGTTGATATCATATTAAAATAGTGTATACACATACAATAAAACATGTAACTGAGGGAAATATTCATGGTAAATACACAAAAGAAAATGAGAAAAGAATCTAAATATAGCAGTAAAGAAATTCATGAAACCACAAGGGAATGGAGAAAGAGAAGAAGAAATAAACAGAGAAGAACTACAAGAAAACAGTCCAGAAAACAAAGTGGCACTATGTACATACCTGTCAATAATTGATTTAAATGTAAATGGAATACATTCTTCAAGACTTAATAGATATATAGAGAAGATTCCATCAAAAATGGCACAATGCACATTTTTTTTCTCATGTTCATGTGGAATATTCTCCAGGATAAATTACATGTTAGGCCACAAAACGTGTTGATAAATTTAGGAAGATGGAAATCATATCAACCATCTTTTCCAAGCACAGTTGTATGAAACTAGAAGTCAATTATAAGAAGAAACCTGGAAAAATGATAAATATGTGGAGATTAAACAACATGTTGCTGAAAAATTACTAGAAGATATCAAAGAAGAAATAAAAAATACCTAGACAGAAATGAAAACAGAAATATCACAAACCAACAAAACTATGGGATATGGCAAAAATGATTCTAAGAGTAAAGTTCATAGCAACCCAAGCCTACCTTAAGAAACAAGAGAAATCTAGAATAAACATTTTTAACTTTTTCCCAAAGAGATTAGAAAAGGAAGAACCAAGTCCGAAGTTAATAGAAGGAAAAAAAGTTCAGAATGAAAATACATGAAACAAAGACTAAAAAGACAATAGAAAAGGTCAAAGAAACAAAGAGCTGGTTATTTGAAAACACTATAGAAAGGAAATTGGCAAACAGTTAGCTAGACTCACCAATATAATAAGAGAGAGCTCAAATGAATAAAATCTGAAATAAAAGAGAAGTTACAAATGATACCACAGAAATATAAAGGAACATAAGAGACTACTATGAACAATCAGATGACAACAATTAGACAGCCTATGAGAAATGAATAAACTCCTAGGAATTCAGACTTTCCAAGACTGAATCATGAAGAAATCTACAATCTAAATTACTGATTACTAGTAAGGAGATTGAATCAGTTATCAAAAACCTCCCCTTAAAATGTCCAGGAACAGACAACTTCATTGGTTAGTACTAGCAAACATTCAAAGAAGATTTAATACCTATCTTTCTCAAACTTTTCCAAAAAATTGAAGAGGAAGGAAAGCTTCCAAACTGACTTTATGAGTCTAGCATTACCTTGATACCAAAAGCATGGATGAATACCAGCAAAGAATAAAATTACTTCCAATATTCCTGATAACCATTGATGCAAAAATTCTCCTCAAAATATTAGTAAAAGTCATTAGAAGGACATCCAAGGACAGTTAAACATCTGAAAATTAATCACACTGATACAACAAATTAACAAAATGAAATATAAAAATCATGATTATCTAAATAGATGCAGAAAAAGCAGCTGAAAAATACAACATCCATTTATGATACAAAAAAGGAAGAACCTCCCAACAAAGTAGGTATAGAAGGAATGTACCTTAATATACTAAAGGTCATATATGACTAACTCACAGCTAACATTTTACTCAAAGGTGAAAACTGAAAGCTTTTCCTTTAAGTTCAGGAATAAGACAAGGATGCCCACTCTTTCCACTTATATTTAACAAGGTATTAGAAGTCCTAGCCACAGTAATTATACAAGGGGAAAAAAAATAAAAGCATTCCAAATTGGAAAGGAAGACGTAAAACTGTCACTATTTACAGACGACATAATACTATATGTAAAAAACACTAAAGACTTCACTGAAAAACTGCTAAAGCTAATAAATGAATTCAATAAAGTTTCAGGATACAAAATCAAAATACAAAATCCGTTGCACTTGTATACACTAATGAACTATCAGAAAGAGAAATCAAGAAAATAATCATATTAAAAATTGCCTCACAAAGAATAAAATACTTTGGGACAAATTTAATCAGGGAAGGGAAAGATCTGCACATCAAACATTGATGAAAAAATAAGGAAGACATAAATAAATGGAAATTAATTAGAAGAAATAAATAAATGGAAATTAATTAGAAGAATTAATATTGTTAACATGTTCATACTACCCAAAGCAATTGACAGATTCAATGCAATTCCCACCAAAATTCCCATGGCATTTTTCACAGAAGAAGGACAAATAGCTCCAACATTTGTATGAAAGCACAAAAGACTCCAAATAGCTAAAGAAATATTGAGAAAGAAGAACAAAGCCAGAGATATCACTATCCCGGATTTCAAGGTATAATACAATGCTGTAGTAACAAAACAGTGTGGTATTGGCATAAAAACAGACACATAATTAAATGGAACATAAATAAATGCACACATGATCAATCAATTTATGAAAAAGAAGGCAAGAATATACAATGGTAAAAGGATAGTCTCTTCAATCAGTGGTTTTAGAAAAACTGGACAGGTACATGCAAAAAGTGAAACAACCAATATCTTACACTGGGTACAAAAAATAACTGAAAATGGATTAAAGACTTGAATGTAAGACCTGCAACCATGAAACTCCTAGAATAAAACACAGGCGGTAGCCTCCTTGACATCAGTCTTAGCAATATTAGATCTGACTTCAAAGGCAGAAGAAAGAAAAACAAAAATAAAGGGGACCTCATCAAACAAAGATCTTATGTACTCTGAAGGAAACGATCAGCAAAATGAAAAGGCAATTAGTAAGTGGGACAAGATATTTGTAAATCATATATCCAATATGGGTTAATATCTGAAATATATAAAAAACTCATAAAACTCAATAACAACAACAATAACAAAAAGCAAACAATCTGCTTAAAAATGGACAGAGGGCCTAAATAGACATTTTCCAAGTGAATATGCAGATGGATGATAGGCACATGAAAAGAGGCTCAATACCACTTATCATCAGGGAAATGCACACCACAAGATATAACTTACACCTGTCACAATGACTATTCCCAAAAAGAAAAGAAATAAGGATTGGCAAGAATGTGGTGAAAAGGGAACACGTGCACTCTTTTTGGAATGTAAATCAGTTCATTCTATGTTCACTCTGAAAACATATGGAGTTTTCTCAAAACATTTAAATAGATCTACTTTTATGATCTAGCAATTCAACTACTTGGTATCTGTCGGAAAAATACAAAAACAATTGATTCAAAAAGGTAAACACCCCTATGTTCATTGAAGCACATTTACAATAGCTAAGATATAGAAACAACTAAAGTGTCCATTCATGGATAAACAGATAAATGATGTGATATATATGAAATCTTTCATTCACAATAACATGTATGGACCTTGAGGGTGTTATGCAAAGTGTAATAAGTGAGACAGAGAAAACAAATATTATAAGATTTCAGTTACATGTAGAATCTAAAAAATAAAACAAACAAGTCAACACTAAATCCAGATTCATAAATACAGAGAACAGATTAGATTATATTTGGTCTCACCAAAGAGGGGGGAGGAGTGGGGAGGAATTTGTGAAGAAGGTTAAGGACAAACTTCCAGTTATAAAATAGGTAAGTCATCAGAATATAATGTACAGCACAGGGAATATAGTCAATAATGTTTTAAAAACTTTGGATGATGACAGATGATAACTATACTTATTGTGGTAATCTTATTGCAATGTATATAGATGTTGAATCATTTTGTTGTACACCTGAAACTAATATAATACTGTATGTCAGTCATACTTCAATAAGTTAAAAAAATAATCAGTAAAAATCTAGTTTTAACATAATTGTATCTTGGGGCCTACATATCTCCATAGCCAACTCACATTCTTTGTACAATACCATAATGCAAGAACTATGTTAGATAAATGAAGAGAAAGGAGAGGTAGTTTTTCTGTACCTCTCCTCAATTTCTTATTTCACTCAAGTTGTTTTATGACCGTATTTGTCTCATGCTCCTGAATTTCATGCTGCATGGTGCTGGTCATACAGATAGGACTTTTTATCCCAAGGTAAAGTATGTATGAGGTAATCTTGGTAAAAAAGTTTCAATCATGACCTAGTTTTAAAAGATCTCTATAAAGACCATTTATTGCTAATTGTAAAAGAATGAAAAAAAAAGAGAAGAAAAAAGAGAGAAGGAGGGAGGAAGAAAAAAGGGAGGAGGGGAGGAAGAGAGAGAGAAGAAAGAGAGAGGCAGAAGAAAGAAAGAATGAAAGAAAGAAAGAAAGAAAGAAAGAAAGAAAGAAAGAAAGAAAGAAAGAAAGAGAGAGAGAGAGAGAGAGAGAAAGGAAGGAAGGAAGGAAGGAAGGAAGGAAGGAAGGAAGGAAGGAAGAAAGAAAGGAAGAGAGGAAGGAAGAAAAAGGAGAGGAGGGTAGGAAGGGAAGAAGGAAAGAATGAAGGGAGAAGGAGGGAGAGAGAAAAGAATGAAGAAAGAAAGGAGGGAGGGAAGGAAGGAAAGAGAGAGAATGAAGGAAATAAAGAAGGAAGAAAGGAAGAGAGAAAAGAGAGAAAGAAAAAGAGAAAAAGGAAGAAAGAAAAATGGATATGAAAAGACTATTTTATTGGAACTTAACAGAATTTCCTGGCTTCCCAGAAGTTATTCATTTGGTCTCAAACAGTAGCAGAGAGGATCAGAATACCTTTATAATAGCTTTTGAGTCATAGGATGCATATGCTATGTCATTCCTTAAGATAACTGCAGTGACATGACTTTCTATTTTGCAAACTAAACAGGTGAAAGGTGATGAAATTGGTGGTAAAACAATGACAATATCAGATTTGAATATTAGACCCATAAACCTTGCAGTGGGCTCTGTTAGAGGTCTGAAAATTTGACATGAAAGTTTATCTTCTACTTATACACTGCTTTTAAGCTGAGAAATAACTTCATATATATCTTATTTAATCTCTGTTCAACTTCTTTGGTAGGAATCTATGCAGGCCCTGAAACACATCAAAGAATAAAGAAGCAAATTTCCTTAATCTGTGATGTTTAAAAATCCACCTTGCATAACATTCTTTTTTCCTTCCCTTTTCTCCTGTCCGTTATTCTGTCATTCTTTCTTGTTTTCTCCCCCTCCATCTACATTTGCTTATTGAGTTTCTTCTAGGAGCCCAACACTGTAATAAACACTGTTCTTTTTAATGCTGGGCAGCTCTGGACAGTGTTTCTTGGTTTCCTGAAATCTACACCTTTAGAACCTCAGCACTTTTTTGTCTCCACAATCCCAAACACTTTTATGTAAAAGAATAAGTAGCATGAGAAATATTTATCGGCTAAGTTTTATCCCCATTGATTTTTATTTCTGTATTTGTACTCTCATCTCATCTCATCTCATCTCATCTCATCTCATCTCATCTCATCTGTATCTCATCTCATCTTCTAGGTGGGTTGGGAATAGGAGAAAAAGCAGAGGCAGGTTAACTATATTATTCCCTCTAAACATTGTCTAATACTAATATATAACACATACTGTGAAAGAAAAATAGAATTGATTATACTAAATGTCATAATTTTTCCAGAATGGATATGCACCTAGAGCACTTAGAGAACATTGTAGTACCCATTACAGTGGTGTGAACACAAGATCTTTTACAAATATTACTTCACGAATGTTGCCCCTCATATATTAGCCACTTAAGTAAGTGGATTTCTATTAATTACTTCCAATTATATGTCCTTCCTTACAATTAACAAAAGCTGACAGTGATGTAATCTTTTAATGTTGGGTTTCATTGTGCTAGCATTTTTCACTCTTCGTTTTCACTCTTTTTCAGTGGAAGTTTTCCTTCTTTCCAATAATTACTCCTGTGTTAACAAGAATAGACTGCCAGAAGAATAATGACCCTGTGGAGAGGCTAGATAGAACACTTAGGAATCCCTTAGATTAAAAGAAACAGACAGTAAGTTTAACTATTTACTAGAAGGCTACTGGGGGTTCTTGAGACTGTTGAGAGTTGAGAAACAGTGTTGGAAAATGGTCAGAAAAAGTCAGCTCCAGAGTCTGTGATGTGGGAAGCTCAGCCATCAACACTTAGCTGGAATAGCCTGATCTCAACAAAGGGGCTTCTATTAATTAACCATCTCGTTCTCTTTAAGTCATTTGTTCCCCATGTAAAAGCCAACCAGAAGCACTCATTTGGCTGACCCTCAACCACTAGCTAATGTCCTAACACTAATGAGCAGTAGGACTAAGGTTTCCATTTCTACAGTGGGAAGAACATTGCCTCCAACTCAATGTAGTAAGGAGTGGGGATAGTCACAATTCCTAAAAGAGAAAAAAGAGTGAATGCTAACAAAAAGGACTATTTAGAAGAAGCTATTAAAATATGAATACTTTGAAGTGATAGTAAGCTTAACATAATTTACAGCATGCAACTAAGAGATATAGGTAGGAACCTATGGAAGGTAACAGAGGTAAGACATTGCTAAGAGATAACAGAATCCTAGTTGGTAGAGTTTTGGAGCTGGAGGGAACTGAAGAGAGCCTACCATGCACAGTAGTAATTCTGTTGATGATTAATCAGATGTTTGGGATGAAATAAATCAAAGCTGCTACTAGATTTTTTCAAAACAAACCTTGTGTCCAGTTTTGTGGAATTCCTTTTAATGACTGTTCACATTTTCCCACTATATCAGACTCCCCATGATGGAAAGAATTCTTCCCAGGGCCTCTCCTCACTTATTCAGTGCTGCTAATGAATCTACACTCTTATTTGCTGAGTCTTCAAGAAGTCCTTTAAGGCAGCAACCAAAGGAGTTTTGTTGATCATAATTAATAAAGTTCTGAGAGGATACATATAATGGTTAGGTTTATACACAAACCCAAAGTTTAATCATTTTGATTAATTGACCATTTAATAACTAGATATTAAACTATTCATTAAAATAAAACTAATAATTTTCAACTGCTCTATTGTAATCGTAATTCCATTTATTTTATGGGAACATTAAAAATGTTACCACTTTTACAACCCTTTATTTATTCCTCTAAATTGATAAAATATCTTCTAACTTCTCATTTTTTTCCTAGCCTTTCTGTGCTTGAGTTCAGGAAGTATGTCTTACTTATGTTTGTATCTTGCTGTGTGGCATGTGAGCAATTTTCCCAGAATCTTCTACTCTAATTTGGAAAAAGATATATGGGCATTGCTCAGAGATTCATCAAAATCCCTAGTGTTCAAGTATGAACATCCTACTAAAATGGCAAATCAAATATTGGGCACTCATGGAAAATTAGTAAAGATCCAGTAGTCTAAATAAATGGGCAATTTGTACTATTAAGGAAATTATTTTATTTTTGACCTCTTAGGTGACCAAAAGTTTTTAAGAAAAACACTAAAAATATGCAATAAGTGGCAAATAGGTCCTCCCTTACTCTGTTTTAGTGCATGTAAATTGATACAACCATTTCAGAGGGAGTTATCAAAATTTAAGGCAATTATAAATATGTCTCTCCCTTGGTTCAGCAGTTCCATTTATAGGAATTCAATTTACAATAATTCTAGTACCAGTACACAAAGATAAAAATATAAGGAGATTCAGTAAGAGATTGTTGGCCATACCAAAAACTGGAAACAACCCAAATGTCCAGAATAAAGTAATGGCTTAAAGAATGTGACATGTTCTCATAATAGAATAAGATGCAGCTTTTAAAAGAAACTGAATAGAGCTCAACGTACTGATTTGGAAAGATGTCCCAAATATATTATAAAGTAAAAATCCCACACTACCAGTATGTATAACTCTATTGAATCTATCTATATGGATGTATACGTAAAGGAAGTATTCTGAATACATACACAGAAAACTGAAACAAAAATTGTCCTTGAGGAAATATTAATTGGTTATATTTATTTACATTTCTATGTTTTGCTAATCTTTTTAAATGTGAGATATTACCTATACAATAAGAAAGTTTAAAGACAAAATAATCATAGATTCTCCATTTGCATGTATAAGGCCATACATACGTGAAGCTTAGGTGTAATGTGGAAAAATCAGAATGCAAGGAAATGGGCACAATGTGCTTCTAATTTAGTGAAAATGGACTTATTTGCGGGAAAAACATTACTAAGTTATAATAAAAGTTTAACAATAATTATTGCTGAAGGAATTTGTGAATTTTATATTTTCCTGTATTTTATAAAATTTCTACAACAGACCTCTGTTGTTTTTACTATTGGGAGAGCATACAATAGCACACCAATTCATGAGTAATCTTGCTATTATTATGCATGTTATAGAAAGATTTTGATTCTAATTTATTGTAGTAATCACACTGAAATTGTAGGGAAAATCTGAAGAAGTCATCGTAGTTTTAGTTTTAGATATTTAAAAACTCCGATGAATATTAATTGATTCACAATATGTGCCAAACTGTTTACATAAAACAAATCTCAGTATAAATATCTGATAATGAAGGTTAGCATACATGAATTTTGATTGTTGGTGTATGCTCAAGAAACTGAAAATTATACTCTTAACAATTTACAAAGAAGTGATTATTCTCATTATTTCTGGGGAAATGGAGGAGTGGGTAGGCCAATGTACTGAAGATGATGGTGATGATGTTATAAAATAAATGTGTACATATATGTATGTATCATACACAAATGTATAGCAATAACTATGTACCTTAATATGTCTTAAGCACATTAAAATATTCACTTATCTCATGTTATAACAATCCTAGGAGCAGTGATCATTAGAGTCCCTATCTTTTATACATGAGGAAACTTAGGCATAGAGACATTAAGGAACTTTGTTAAGATCAGGATATCTACTCAATGTAAGTCAAGGAGTTTGGCAAAACTTGATTATTACGGTGCTCCTCATGTAACTCTGATGCTTCATACTACCCAGTATCTGTACTTGGAGTCACTTAGGTTACCCGCCTCCTCCGTTTCAGTCCTACGCTATAAGCCTATCTGGTAGATGCAAAGCTTTCTAAATTAGAAAAATTGCAAAAAGATTCTACCATCTTGACCTAT
Organism: Proteles cristata cristata; assembly: GCA_017311185.1. NCBI lineage: Eukaryota > Metazoa > Chordata > Mammalia > Carnivora > Hyaenidae > Proteles > Proteles cristata. Next base: position 699,095 of record JAESUZ010005470.1, read on the forward strand.
AATCCTAGTAAGTCTTCCCTTATGTAACTTTTTTAAAAGTTTATTTATTTATTTTGAGAGAGAGAGAGAGAGAGAGTGAGCCGGGAAGGGGTAGAGAGAGAGGGAGAAAAAGGCTGTCAGCACAGAGACTGACACGATCCTCCATCTCATGAATTGTAAGATCATGACCTGAGCCAAAATCAAGAGTCAGACACCTAACCGGTGGAGCCACCCAGGAGCCCGCTTCCTCAGTGTTTATTTAGCACTATATTTTCTCAGTCATGAGTTTTGAATTAGACATTAGACTGGTTAAGCATTAAAACATCCATTAATGAATACTTTTCTCTACTGGTAAAGATAGAGAACAAACTGAGGTTGATGGAGGGAAGAAGGTGCGATATGGACCAGATGGATGGGTACTAAGGAGGGCACTTGTTACAATGAACTGGATGTTGCAAGTAATTGATGAATCCCTGAATTCTACTCCTGAAACCAATATTACATTGTATGCTAACTAACAAGAATTTAAGTAAAAATTTGGAAGAAAGAAAATAAATGTTTTACTTTCTTACAATGCAGTTTTGAAACAATATGTAGAACATTTGAAAATGGAAAGATAAATGATTTTCTGATGATAGAATTTTTGGTGACCGGGTAACATTTTGGTATAAACTGTTCTTCCCAGCAATCCACAGTACCTGATGCACAAATCTCAATCATATTCTCAAAGAAATCTCACTGATTTATTTTTAATTCCTAGCAGAGTTACAACATTTCCGTCAAAAAAAGAGTCTTACAATGTAGAGGAAAATTTATTGCTGAGTTTTATTCAGATACAGATACATTAATATGAAGGTGTACGACTTAGACTACGTGATTATTCTTTCTCCCTTGTATTCTTATTTATCACGTCTCCTTTATCCCCAAACTCTGCAAAACACAAATGTTTTATATATGAAATACACAGTAAGACCACCTGGTTTGAAGTCCACTTTCCTCTCGTATTGGCTATAGCCAAATCCCAAAACTATACTGGGGAATCATATTAGTATCCATATCAAAGGGTGCTTGTGAGGACTGAGTAACTTAATGTAGATAAAGTACTTGGAAAAGTACCTGGCACCTGAAAGAGCCATATTATGCTTAGTCATTGTCATTTATAACAATTGAACAAGGCATGCTGTAGTTTAATGTAGTTCTATAGAATACTGGTTATTTATTTTATTATAAAATCAAAACATGTGCATTACTGAAAACATCAAGAAGTACATACAAACAAAAAAAGCATAAATTTTCCCTCTATTTCATAGACATTTTTATTTTATTTATTTATTTTTTAAAAATGTTTTATTTATTTCTAGGAGAGAGAGAGAGAGAGAGACAGCGTGAGCAGGGGAGGGTCAGAGAGAGAGGGAGTCATAGACCGAAACAGGTTCCAGGCTCTGAGCTGGCAGTCAGCACAGAGCCCCACGCGGGGCTTGAACCCACGAACCGTGAGATCATGCCCTAAGCGAAAGTCGGACGCTTAACCGACTAAGCCACCCAGGCGCCCCTCATTGACATTTTTATATGTGCATATTCCATGTATCATACACAAACCTTTTTTTTTTTCTGATTATAAATCAATATGATGAGAGAGCATAAAGCAGCTGCGGGCAAAGCACAAGCCAACAACACCCTCTCCACCTGCCCCCAGGTGGCGTATTTATGACATTCCTCAGACACTCCTGGCTACCCAAGAACAAAGGAAAGGGGTAAGCAAATGGTTAACTGATAGAGACCACGGTCGGAAGGAAATGAGTCTCCATCAATTTACATCCGTCTTAGTAAATTACAAGAAAAAGGCAATCTTATCAATAGCCTACTTTCCAAAAACCTACAGTTTCCTGGAGCCCCAATATCACCCTATCTCCATAGTTATGTGGGGAACAAAGGCAAGAAGGAAATGGTAGGTAAAATTAAATTTCTTTATAACTTGCAGCCCAGGCAAATACAAGGTATAACATTTTTCCAAGAACCACCTACTGTCTAAATGTAATGCCTTACTAGAGGGAAACCAACCATAACTTGACAATAGCAAGCCTTCAGGTATTTTTCGAGTCCTCTTTAGCATATGAAAGTCCTCCTGAAGGCCTCCCTTTTGCCTTTACCTCCCCCAACACCACAGCCCTTCACAATTATTCACCCTTCACAATTCCAGAGCAGGTCTTTTTGCCCACGGGTCCAGTCCCCTTGCCTTAATAAATTCACCTTTTTGCACAAAAGAGTGCAAGAATTCTTTTTTGGCCATCAGATCCAGACCCCAACCACTCCAAAACCCCATCAAATGCAACTTGAAGAAGGCTTAGTTCAAAGATTATGGACTGAGTACCAGCATCTACTTCCTCTCCTCATGTGCCTTCCTATCCCCAAATGTCTTAATCTGGAAAGATACTTTTTAAAAAGCAGTTCAGAGAAGTAAGTGATGTTCCAAATGCTATTGTGACGAACTATTAAAGATAGATGTAAAAAGGATTACAGAGGAAGAGAAAAACCACAGCCCTCTACATAGCATATAAAGGAAAACTACTGAGGAGGAAATAGAACCAGAAAGACTAAATGTATGGAATTAAATGAATAGGAAGGGAAGGAAAGATAAAAACAGATAGGGAGGCAAGCCCAATAAAATAAAAAGATTTTAATAGAAACTTGGAAGAGAAAAAATCCTCAAAAATAAAAAAAACAAAAAACAAAAAACCAAACCAAACCAAACAAACAAAAACCCCACAAATGCACAGGAAAAGATGGGTCCTGATTTAGAGGAACTGCTGTAAATTTTGTACTCCAAAGAGCAATCCTGCCTCCTCAGTGCTAAAGTCATTATCAACAACCAGAACAGCAGGCCACAGAGGCATTTGATCCTGAGCCCTATAGGAACTAAAGTGAACTGCTTCTCAGGTGAGTAGAGAGAGGAGCTTAGGTAACAGAAATTCCACCAGAGGTCTAAAGAAAAATAGAAGGAAGCTCTGTGAAGAACGGAAGAAATACTTGAAGTCTTCCAATATCAAGGCAAGCCACAGTCACTTTAGAATCTGGGGAATTCTCAACAGCTGGCTACCTCTGTGTCTAAGCACCGTAAAACAAAACGTTAGGTCATGATGCCCACCTCCTCTTAACAAGGATCCTGCAGGCTTCCATCCCATGCGTGCAATAGTTTATTTGGGAAGTACTTCAGTAAAAGTACACAGGTAACCAACATCAAAAATCCATGCTAACCACCTGAGTTCATCATTTGTAACTACAGATATGATGGAGACCAGTATCTTGAAAGAGGAGGGCCAAGATGAGTATACTGAATAGCAGGCATGTAGAGCATAAGATAGGTAATTAAATACAAAATAATAATTAACATCCACAGAGTATTCTGAGAGAATGTTTTTTCACTGGTAAAAACAAGCGTCTATGACAAGGAAACATTCAGAAAGCAAAGAATTTACTAGAAAATACAAATTATAACATAATCTCAAAAATAGAATGAACTTATGTGACAACATAAGCCTTGGTATTAAAACAGTTAACTTGGGTGTTGAGCAAAATGAATTTAAAAATACATGCTTAGAAATCTTAAATTGCTAAATTACTAAAAGCTCTCTAAGAAAGGATAAAATAAGGATCAGGTTTCTTAATAAGTAGATGAGAGATGATAGTATCTTGAAATAAGACAAGATCCTATAGAACGGTGATTTAAAACTAAAAACCCCAGGCCTAATTAAAGTTAAATTAAAACAGAAGAGCAAAATAAAAACATTTACAAAAATAATGCAGTAAGATTAATCTTTGCAAATATTTATCTTCGAAACAGTTATTTAGGATGCAGTGCAGCAAAGTGAAATAATAAATAAAAAAAGAGAAATGTGTGAAATTCAAGAAGCAAAACACAGAGGTATAATAAAGTACTAAATTTTTTCAGCATTTACAACAAAAGATATAATGAACAATTAATTGTCTCTGCCACAAATTAGTTAAATATATTTGCCACAAATAAAAGCTTAATAACCTTATCATATAAAGAGTTTCTTAAAAATAAAAAAAAGAGAATGCAATAGATATATTTTTAAACAGTTCATGTAGCAATTTACTTGATAGGAAATACACATGGCTATAAATTAATGAACATATATTAAAACTAAATAGTAGCTGGGATATGCAAACAAAAATAGTATCATTTCATAGTATTACATGAATATGGGGGGAAAAATCATGTGTGTGATAATATCCGGTGTGGATGAAAAGACAATATGCTAGGAGAAATATTAGCCACTCAAAAAATACCCACCGATATTCAAAATACACATGGCCTTCAATCCAGGAACTACAGTTGTGTGTATTCACCTTAAGATATACACATATATATGAGGATATAATTTCTGCATTGATTTCAATAACCAAGTATTGGGTGCCACCTGAGCATCTAACAAGCTAAACTTAAGCATTTAATTAGTTAAATTAATGATATTTCATTATTACAATAGAATGATTCACATAAATTAGTCAGAGCTGTATGTACTAAAATAAAAATATCTTAAAAATGCCATGAAGTGAATAAAAGCAACCTCGAACCAAATATCTACTTTAGGTACCTTAAAACAAAAACACTTAGCTATAGTTTTAAATGTACTTAGATACTATCTGCTAGGAATTTAGATCAGCTTCTTGCAACAGGAAAGTCAATAACATTTGTGTAAGCAAGATGGGGCTTTTCATTCTAATAGGAAGAAATGCAGAGAGAAATCATTCAGTCTTAGAACAATACCAGCAAGAATCCAGCTCTTCTTAGTTTAGGTGGGTTTTTTGTTTTTGTTTTTGTTTTTGTTTTTTTTGTTTGTTTCGTTTTGTTTTTTTTTCTTTTGGGTTTTTGTTTTGTTTTGTTTTGTTTTCGGTCTTTTTCAGGGTGTAGCCCTTGTCATTCATTGTGTTTGCAAGACAGGCTGCTGCTGCCCTTATGCCCCCAAGCACCTGCCAGAACTCTAGACAGGAAATAAGGGAAAGACAATGTGTGAAGGGGAGTACGCCCCTGGGTGTGTCTTACTTTAAGAAGTTTCCTGGGGCGCCTGGGTGGCTTAGTCGGTTAAGCGTCCGACTTTCCCTTAGGTCATGATCTCGCGGTTCGTGGGTTCGAGCCCCGCGTCGGGCTCTGTGCTGACTGCCAGCTCGGAGCCTGGAGCCTGTTTCAGTCTGTGACTCCCTCTCTCTCTGACCCTCCCCCTGCTCACGCTGTCTCTCTCTCTCTCCTAGAAATAAATAAAAACATTTAAAAAAAAAAAAAAAAGAAGTTTCCTGGGGTGCTTGGGCTGCTCAGTGGGTTAAGCCCCCAACTCCAGATTTCAGCTCAGGTCATGATCTCATGGTTTGTGAGTTCAAGCCTCCTGTCAGGCTCTATGCTGATAGCGCAGAGACTCCTTGGGATTCTCTTTCCTTCTCTCTGCCCCTTCCCAACTTTCTCTCTCTCTCTCTCTCTCAAAGTAAAATAAATAAATTTCAAAAAAAAAAAAAAAAGAAGTTTTCCAATGCCCAACATAATGTTTTCTGCTCTATGTTGTTGACCAGAGGACCTAACACTTCTGCCTGCAAAGGAAGCTGGGGAAAAGGATTTTTTTCTCTATTTTGAGAGAGTGAAAAATGGATAGATAACTTGCAGTCTCTCCACACATTTTATAAAAGAAAATAAAAGAAAAATAAAGGTCTGGGCAATTCTTACACTCAACATCAGCTGCATCTGGGAAAATACTTGGTTATTGAGATTAGAGGTCAGGAGGACAATGGGAAATGTCAAGACACCAAGAAAAAGTACTTTAACTTTTAACACTGCATTTTTCTCCTGGAAAAATTTTGCAACAAGGATTGATTTTTGTATCGCTTGTATAAAACAAATAAAAATAGACAATTATTCATATCATAGACGTTTTGAAGGCTATAGAAAAATCTATAAAGGAAATTAAAATTACACAAAACCCCACAGTATTATTATAGTTTTATGTGTAATTTTAATATTATACATATGTGCACACAACATACCATGTACACGTTGGATTTTAACATTTTAAATATAAGAATGGCATAGGCTTTTGAAAGAACATGATATACAAAGGTTCTTGATGGCAGATAGTATTCACCACTTGGTAATCTTTCTTTATTAAAAAAAATCCTTCTATTTTCAATTATTTTTAAACATATAGAGCTATATTATTTAGGTCTCCTGAAAAATAAACATTATGTTGCTCTAAACAATTCTGTTTTGAATGGAGGGGTATATACTCTTTGGTTTGGTAATTCCATATATAATTCCTCCATGTGTAAATAGGTAAATAATTTTAGTTAATAACAGTAAATTTTTAACTACAGTAAATAATTTAAAAAGCAAAATCTCATGCTATCAGAATGCATGATGATCCTTTTTAAAAAGTGTTTTAGGGATGCCTGTGTGGCTTAGTGGGTTAAGTGTCTGACTCAGATGGTGATCTCATGGTTAGTGAGTTCAAGCCTCACATCAGGCTCTGTGCTGACAGTGTAAAGCCTGCTTGGGATTCTCTCTCCCTCCTTCTCTCTCTGCCCCTAACCGACTCACACTCTTTCTTTCAAAATAAATAAATACATACATACATACATACATACATACATAAATAAATAAATAAATTTTAAAGTGTTTTAAAGTTTAATGTTATAATATCAGCTACAAGGGATATGGGGAAGAAATTTTAACTTAGGTTGTCATGAACAGTTGTGGTCACCTTAATGTAAATTGTTAGTCTCAACAGTGCAGTAATTTTTCTAAGCCTGGATCTCCACCCTTGGAGCCAGTATAAAGGGATAGATGATGTTAGAGTTAAAGTATAGCAAGGTATTACAGAATCACTGTAGTCATTTCTTTCTTCCCTCCTATCCTTGTTCTCTTAAAGCTATCAGTTAAATATTTATTTCTAAATGTTTCTCTATCTGTTAGATTAGTCCTTTAGATTTCTAAACATTTCATTTGAATAAGAGATGTTAAAGTCTGAAAACAGAATTGGAAAGATGTACTAAAATTCTTTATATTTTCATCTATCACCATACCCATCCTCATCGTCCACACCAAGCCTCAATAAGTAACAAATGGAGTGCAGGAGCTTAGCACAAGAATTGTCTTTCACCTAAGAGGTGAGGATTAACTAAAAGCCAAGGGAATATGGAGAGACCATGATCTGGGCAATTCTTTGTCTGCCCATGTGTGGAGGGATGAGCCTTGTAGGATATGGCTAGTCAGGAATAGACATGAATAATAACTATGGTCAGTTTTTGGCAAGATAGAGCAGGCTAGACAGCTGATACAAGTTTGATTGATATGTTAATTAACCTTAAGTTTAATTACACGTTTTAGCTTTTTGATTCTAGGTAGGAGGGGGGTGTGTATATCTGTCTGGGTTTGTAACTGTTTATATAGGAGATGGAGGGGAAGCTCAGCCATTTCTTCCTACTGTAGTCATTAATAAACATTCAAACAAACAAATAAATAAAGTAGCCCTAGCAATACAATAAACTTGGAAAATATTCACCACATGTTTATACATTGCAGAAAACTTTATCTATATTCACAGAGAATTCTCCTAAATTTAACAGATATTTTATTCACATAACTGCATTTAACCAGTATACACAGAAACAGTCAAGAAAATAGTCCGAGACCCTGATTCTTGACTGTAACTATTGTCTCCATTCTTGATTTTAATAATGGGATTAATAGGGATTAATATTGTTCTGTGAGATACAATGTTCTTATGAGGACATTTCCAAGTATTTTTATTAAGAAAATTTTAACTGCTTTAAAACTTAAAGGCATAAAATTCTTGATAAGAAATAAGAATATGCCTTTTAATTAATTTTTTATAATTTTTGCTTTCACCAGTGTTCAATATTTTGAGGAGGCTTTTGGAAGATGAAAGAAATATGATCTTCATCTTTCTTTGATTATTGTCTCATTCACAATTTTTAAAATACACCCAACAATTTCATGATCCAATAAAACACAACCAAAAGTGATTAATTTTCTCATCTTTTAAATTCAGACAGTGCCTTCAATATCTACTGTAAATATTCAGTTAATGCTTTTATCTCACAGGTGAGAAAATGACACACTTTGCCAATACTATATTTTTAACATGAGTTCAGTTACATCAATAGTATTATAATTAATGATTACATCATGCTTTAGAAGGGAAGTACAGAGAAGGTTGGTATTAACATGCATGGCACACCATTGTGATATCAATACTCATTTTACTGTTCAGATTTTTTTTAAGCTAATAGCTGTCAAAAATACCCATTATAGGCTAGTCTATAATTTGTAGAAGTCAAGTAATACATTTTTTCTGAAGGTATAATGGATGCTCCATGGAGCAATTATTTTAGAAAGACAACTTCATCTCAGCTGTCTCGTGCCAACAGAACTATTTAAGAGCCTGAGATGCATAATTCAACATGGAAGGGCTGTCAGAGTTGAGAATACCTTTAAATTATAAAAACTTAGCACCACGAGTCAGTTATAATTATAATGGAAATGTAGTTTTCTGTCATTTTATCATGGCAAACATCTCTCAAGAAGCAATTTCGCGTGTTAAAATATTTTGGCAAAGTGACTTTTGATTCCAAGGGGATACAGATTATCTGGTTTTATACCTGAATATTTTTCTTACAAATTGAGTTTAACAGCCTGAACTGCTTAAGATGGCAAACATAAGAGTATTATTAAAATCCCATTGGAAAATCTCAAGGAGACCATAGGCTACAGTAACTCACCAAGGAAGGTCTGGTTATGCACAAAAATATATTATTTTAATAGCAAAGTATGACAGGCAGTTCTTCATCTGACATCCAATTATTTTACATAGCAGATATCTGAATATAAAAACAGTTGCCATTTTAGACAGAGTCACTTTTCCTAGCAAGTATTTTCATGATTAAAAATTAAGGCAAAGGAGTAATAGTTCACGATCTTCTTGGATTCTTAAGTTCATTGCTTTTGATGACTTATCCCAAATTTCCTACACTCCAAACAGTAGCTCTTGTCTTTTTGCTGTTCTACAGAGCTTTTACTAGAGTGGAACAGTAAAAAGAAATAGTGTGTACATACATACATGTGTGTGTTTGTGTGCATGTGTGTGTGTGTTTTGAAAATAAGCTACAAAATAAGAGCACAGTAGCACATATCACAAACTTCAAGTCTTTCTTAAAAATTCCAATAGATGAAATATTTACAAGAGCCCTGAGTCCAGAGTTGTAGGCCACCATTTGGAACAACAGGAGTGATGCTGAGCACTCAGTTTTGCAAACAGCCATTAAAAATACTTCTCTAGACAATAAGTATGGTTCTGAACTTTATGTTAGCACTTTTCTCATGTTGGCTGTGATAGTAAATTATTATTCTTTTTTCAAAATAGTTTGAATAAACTTTGGATGCTTGGTTTATTTCCAGAAATAAGTGGGCTGATATATTCAGAGTGTCTATTACATATATCACTTTTTCAATTTTGTACTTTAACCAACATGAAGATAACTTTCATTGCTATTTCAAATATTGAATTGTACATTTTTAATAAAACCAAGTCAGGTGCGTCTGGGTGGCTCAGTCGATTAAACTTCTGACTGCTGCTTAGGTCATGATCTCACAGTTTGTGGGTTCAATCCCCACATTGGCCTCTGTGCTGACAGCTCAGAGCCTGGAGTCTGCTTCAGATTCTGTGTCTCCTTCTCTCTCTGCCCCTCCCTCACTCATGTTCCGTCTCTGTCTCAAAAATACATAAACATTAAAAAAATCTTATAAAAAATAAATAAAACTAAGTCAAGCCAGAACTATATACGATTAAAATAGAATGAGGAAAACTGGGTAAATATGCAAACTTGATTATATTTTCAGTTTAACAAATGTTTGTTAAGTGAGTTGTATGTCTGAGGTATTTTTTTTCAGCCCAGAGGGAAATCAATTTTAAAAACAGGCAAAGATTCTTTTGATCCAGTGGCTCATATTATGAATTTAAAAGACAAACAGAAAATAAACACCTATTTTGGAATAGTTAATATATTTAACTTAGATTATTTTATCATAAGGCTTCAATACTTTCTAGAAATGAAGATATAATTCATGAGAGCCAAAGAGCCCTAATTTTCTTAAGAGTTATAAGAAAATAATTACCCTGACACATATGAAATCTCAAAAATAAGGCTAAGAAGCATATCTGGAAGGAAGGGGACAAGAATGGAAGAGAGAGCAGTGTATTGTATACCTACTTTATGCCAGTTGCTTTAAACTTTTATTATATGCTTCAATCCACACAATAACATTAGGAGTGCCATTTCCATTCTTCAGTTAAAAACTGAGAATCATAGAGTTAAGTAACATTCCCAGCAATTTGCTAGATTGACAAAAAATGGTTATTAAATTCCTGTATTTCTAACTCTCCAATTTCTACCAAATTATTTTCAGGAAATCTTCATAGATCAAACAACTTAAAATGATATTTAAAGATACATTATCTCATTTCCCTCACTCTGGAAAGAATCCATTGTTCCTAAGGAAGATGAATTCTCCAAGAGGACATTTTATAAAGTATTTCAATATTATTTTTTGTTACATCTGAAACATCTCCTTTTCCATTTTGTGTTGAATTTTTGCTTAAACACACACATGCATGCGCACACGGACACAGACCCACACACAGACAGACACAAACACACATACACAGTTCTTGAGAAACATATCATCAAGGATTCAAGTTAATTTTGGAATGCCAAACTCCCCCCCCACCCCCCTAGTTTGCCTGTTGCCATTCAAGATAATATATACTTACAATTAGTAAGTGAAAATTTTCCATGTTAAGTGATAGAAAAAGGTATAAATGATGCATTCTTCTTGCCCAGTATGATATAGTTTCATAGATATTGTAATGCACTGATTTCTTTATTATTACCAGAATTAAATGTATTTTGCTGAAAAATTGAGTGTAGTTATGGTATTACATTATTATATCATGGAGGTAATCATTATCCAGAAAATAAGGAATAATGCATTATAGTAATGCACTACATATACGATTACTTGTAGTATAATGCAGTATAATGCTTAAATTAATTCCAAGCAACTTCCTAATTTTATTTCAGTACAACCAGATCGCAAGTCACAGGGAAGCAGGAGAGAAAACTTAACCAATATTTTATTTGATTCATTTTGACTGAATCATGAACTACTATAAAGCACGAAATTTCTGAAAATGTTAATTGCTTCAGAAGGAAATTTAATAATTTGTCTTTGGTGATCACTGTGAGTAAATGAATGGAATTCAAAACTGACAGTAATGTGAAAAGTTCTATTTATATGATAGTGAGATGGAAGAAAAAATGTAAAATATAAGGAGAAAGGAGTCAGAAAGAAGAAAATGGAGAAAGCGGAAAGGAGAGGAAAACATTAAAAAGAAGCAAGGAGTTAAGGGTATTTAGCAGGGGACAGACATGAGACAAAAAGAGGAGGGAAAATGTGTGTGTTCAGCAAATTGGAAAACTAAATAGCCAAAGTTCTCAGTCTAACTTTTAGATTTACCTTTTCTGTATTCTTCTCTAATATAACAGTTCAAATGGGGACTTGAAATTAATGCTATAAATACAGCCTTTTAATACAATGTTACATTAGCCAGAATATCACATTAGGTCTTTCTAATGAGTCAACAAAATTTCTACATTGCCCTCTAATACTCTAAAATTAAGAAATTTAATAACAATTAATAATAAATATATGCATTTTAATAGAGGAAGAGTTAGTTGTACAACTTGTATGATGCCAGGCTTTGTATGTAGCTTAAACTGCAAGGTAGGGTGTTTGTGCTGTAGTATCCTATCAACAATATTCTTCCTTTAGAAGACACAGAGGCATTCTGAAGTAGACTCATATTCTCATCAACCAAAGAGGCAATGTGTCACCTTTTGCTCTTGGCATAGGATCTTGCTTCATACTGCTACTGTAACTTTCTCCCATCCTCTCCTCTTTTTCCCTCCATCTTTGTCTCACTTGATCTCTCTCCTTTCTCTGATGTAAAGATTATTAAAATAAAGTTCAACCTTTAATTCAGTAGAATTAGGCATCCACATTCACTGTTCTATTTCTGAAGCTATTAAGTGTGGAAGTAAGTAATCTTTTCTCTTCCTTTGCTTTGAAATTTGTTTTAATGTTGCAACTAGGTGGTTAAATTAACCTTAAGATATGTTTCCCAACAGTGTATTTGGTATCGTGGATGCTATATCTTGGAAGCTTTGGAATAGCAAATAACAAAGACATCATCAGTGAGAGAATGGAATGCAAATCACAGGAAATTCAAAGCTGCTACAGTGGTAGAAACTACCTGAGTCCTACCTTATTTTGGAGGTCCCATTATTGGAAAGCATTGCCTTCCTATGATCTTATCATTATACTCTATCACACTTTTCTGTTTAAATAATTTAGGTGTTTCAGAGTTTATTTCTTCCCAAGAATATTTTTGAATGTTGTGAAACTCCAAACAATACATATTCAGGCAGAAAAGTTGGGAAACATATAAAAACACCAATATCTCCAAGAGGTTTCATATCCTACTCACTTCGTCTAACGGAGGACTATATATTCTTCATGCACGTATCATGTATGGAAATGGACATATCTATATCTACCTCTACCTCTACATCTGTATCTATATCTATATTGAATTCAATATATCTACACCTATATCTATCTATATGGTTTCTTACCTATTTAAGAGGGTTTTAAACTAGAATTCTGCAGAACACAGAGAAAAACCATGAGAACAAAATCATACTTGTTCAATGTCAGCATTTGAATGGATGGTAAGACACAGAAACAGCATTTTACTGTTATGTGGCAAGCACGGAGAGAAATTAATTCCCAAACAAAGTTCAAAGGATCCTCAGCAAATAGGATATAATGGGACTGGGGAAGGGAGTGAAGACTGGGGAGAAGAGAGAGAAAATGGCAACAGATATAAACCTTGGATGCTTAGTTTACATTTTTTTTTCTTTTTTAATTGGTGATGGATATAAGATCCCATTCTGTAAACGAAGTGTCTGTGACCAGAGTTCTTTGTTGTACTTGATTTCTGTCCCAGAGTGTTCCCAAACTTGGTATGCTGCTTAGAACTTTCTCTCCACCCAGATTTCACTTTCTTTGCTTCTCCCATACACATCCACTTCATAACTCTACATAACTTTTTTATATGAATGTACCAAAAACTATAAACATCTAACTCTTTTGTAGCCTAAGGGCTGGTAAAACAGTTATGGGGGCTGCACTGAGGGAACAGACCCATCTAAAGAGAACTCTATGCCGGTCTAATGTCCTAAAATCAGCAGTTTTAACCCGAGTTTCCTTTTATTAGGCTGTGTTAAAGCCAGATCCCATCATAGCCCAGTCCAGCCTTTCCCTTTCTTCCTCTTTTCAGGGAGGCTTTATGGTCTAAAAAAATGTCTTGGTCCAATATTCGTGAATTCTATTAGTGGAGGCATTCTTGCACTTACGTCAAGTTATACTGCATATAAGTGGAGGATAAAAGGATTACCAGATTATAAATCAAATGAGAGTTTCTGGCAATATAAATCTCAGCTATGTCAGGCTCTTGTGTTAATGGAATTGCAGTATTCCATTGGCCAGTAAGAATTTAAATTCTGTGTTAGAGACCTCGCTAATTATTCACAGGACTTCCTCGGTAAAACATTAAAAGATAAAGTGGGAGATTTGCAAGCAAATTTGTATCAGGTCTTAAAATTGTTTTTTAAGATAGTGCCAAAAGTATCATTGGCATCTGAAAATGTATTAGAACACCTACATTATACAATTCTAAGGCTTGTCTTAGAACTTATTTAGCACTTAATCACTCAAATAAATGCAGCCAAATTGTGTTAAATGCTAACTAGATAGTATATTTAACATTGAGATAAATGAATGTGATTTGATCAATGGATTAGAATCCAATAGGATAGTGTCCAGTTGAGTCAAATGATATAACTGCTGATGTTCAAGGCAATCAATCAATTCAATCAAATAACTATGATGAAATTTGTGTGTTTGTGATTATGTAGTTTTTATATACATATAACTGCAGAATTAACTAGTTGTTGGAATTAACATGGTTTAAGCAGCTGTGTTTGGTCAAGTGGTAATTATTAGCTTTATCTCTAAATACATATCTAGTATTGATATACATGGTAGTATTAACTCGGTTCCTTTAAACTCATATTTAATATATGGTGTTTATGTGTAAGAATGAATTTTTAGGTAATGAAAACATTCTTTTCATATGGTAACTTTCAAACATTAGTGTTTCTTCAATATACTCTGGGTATTTTCTAACATATTTTATATCAATTCCTTCATGAGGAATCCTTCATGACTAATATTTGTTGAACATCATAAATGGACCCAAAAATATTCTAGGTGTAGAGTTATGAAGCATAATTAGGTATCAGGTCTGTCTATGGAAATGGGAGGGAGGTTATTGAGGTTGCCTTTAATAGGCTTTGAAGGAATTCTTTTCTCCATGAAAGCAGTAATAATCAGAAATGATGTTTCTTCTACTCAATATTTTACCCAAATCTCCTTAGGATTAAGCATGTGAGAGACCACTGAAGATCTATACAAGATCACTGCACGACATCTTTTAATTTTGTCTTACTATATTTCCATCTTTATTTTTCCTATGATATTGATGCTAGGCAGAATGGTGAGGTACCTTATCATATGTCTGACCAAGATGTACAATAAAGTCCAGATGCTTTAGTGCTTAACAATACTGTCACAGATGTCAAAAATTCATTACAGGAGAAAATAGATCTTAGAATAAAAACTTTACTGATTAATTTCTTCACAATATCCCTTTAAAATATTTTTAAAAAATGTTTAAAAATGCACTTTAAACCTGGGCAGAAGACATTCAATATTTTAGGCTCCACGATGAGTTGCGGATATAAAATGCTCTACAAGAGGAGACTACTCTTTACCTAGTGTTCTATTCCAAGTTCGAAAGGACTGACTGCTCCTCTAAAACTGGATGTTTCAAATCAGTTACCATATTTTAACTATTTACAATGAATTTAGAAGTACAGACCATATTTTAGCAGACTTTAAATGGGACTTTTGACTGGACCCTCAAGAGTACACCAGATACTGAGGCGCCTGGTGGCTCAGTCTGTTAAGTGTCCAACCTCGGCTCAGGTCATGATCTCACAGTTAGTGGGTTTGAGCCCCGCGTCGGGCTCAGTGCTGACAGCTCAGAGCCTGGAGCCTGGTTCACATTCTGTATCTCCTTTTCTCTCTGACCCTCCCCTGCTCACGCTGTCTCTCTCTCTCTCTCTCAGAAATAAATAAAAACATTTAGAATTTTTTTTTTTAAAAAAGAGTACACCAGATACTGAAGATAGGGAGAGACAATGTGAACCAATGAAAAAGAATAGGCAACATCATGGAAGTAGGTGACAAATTACAGAGAACTGTGATACCTGAAGGAGTCATCATGTAGATGGATCAGGAAAGGACATGTTGCAATGTATTTTATAGAACTGTCTCTGGAAACAATATAAAATGGAAAACTGAGGAACTTGACTCAGATAGAACAACTCAGCAATTATTGGAAGAATTCAAGTAAAAGATGATAGAGTCTGACAACTGGAGTGAGGATGGAAGAGAATTATGTTCAAGAAGTAGTTCCAAAGAGAAACTGAAAGTGATGCTTCCATTATTACTCTATATTGTCACTTGTCTGTGGCTGTGGGAATGCACCAGTCACATGATTTTAACTAAGGTCAATATACTGATGGTAGTGCTTATTAGATGTTTAACTTTGGATAAGTCATTTAATCTTTCTTCAGTTTTTAATTGCATTATCAAAAATATGAAGACAATAATAAAGCCTTAATTCATAGAATTTTGAAACATGCAAAGACTCTATAAATGGTAGCTTTTAGATATTAGATATTTTTGGCTATTAGCATCCAAACCTGGACAGTGGTAGTGTGAAAAATTATAACTGTTTTTAAATTTAGTATGAATACTTTGACTTTATCATGTTTTCAGTGACTTTTTCATCTGATCACATATATGATACTCACGTGTATGATATATGCACTTTCACAAAATAGAATATCTATATCTATATCTATCTATATCTATATCTATATATAATGGTGCCATTGGGCTCAAAGTTGGTAGCTCTTAGCTTCGGCTAAATACAGGATCCACCAGACACTGTTAAAAATAAAATTCCTAGGATAAAAGGCAAATCAACTGATTTGAAATATCTGCAAATGGACTATGGGACTCATTATTGTTAGAGCCCAGATGATTCTAGCACACAGCTTAAATTAATCACTACTTCTCAAAGTGTTCCAAGTCAGCACTCTCAAAATTTAATGTGAATAAAGATCACCTGGGGAATTTGTTGAACTGCATTCTGATTATTTTTTACTTTGAGAGAGAGAGAGAGAGAGAGAGAGAGAGAGAGAGAGAGAGAGAGAGACAGCTAGCAGGGGAAGGGCATAAGGAGAGGAAAAGAGAGAATCTCAAGTAGGCTCCATGCCCAGTGTGCAGCCTGATGCGGGGCTTGATCTCACAACCCTAAGATCAAAACTTAAGCTGAAATCAAGAGACTGTTGCCCAACAGACTGAGTCACCCAGATGCCCTAGATTCTGATTCTTTAAAGTTGGGTGGGGTCTGAGAGAATCTGTATCCACTCCTCCCCCCCCAAAAAAAAACCCCAGTGAATGTCTAATAATTGAAGGGTGGAGACAGCTCTGAGTAGTGAGGATCCATGTGATTGAGATCAGAGATGCTGCTGTAGACAGGGAAATCATCTGAGGCTTGGGGCAAGAAAGGGCTGTAGGTCATCAGTTGATGAAAAAGCATGTCTCCATTTCAGTTAGGCAGATGAGGAGGAAGAAAGAATGGACATGAAGGAGACACAGTGAAGTACAGGAATGATACATAATTAGATTTTTGAGGAGCAGTAGACGATAAGGCTGCATCATTAAAAACAAACAAACAAACAAAACAAACAAAAAAGAACCATGTCAGACCAGACTGAGACCTTTAAATCTCTAGAGAGATATTTAGGGTTTTACTTGTGATTTAGACAGAAACTTGGAGGAAGCTTAATAAACACAATAAAGTATGATTAGGATTAACTGGGGTTTGGGAAGGTGCTTCTCTGGTTGGAAAAGTGCTTCTCAATCTTTTCATGGGTTCATGCAAAATGGATTGGAGAAAACATTACTTTTTTAAAAATATTTTTTAAGTTTATTTATTCATTTTGAGACAGAGAGAGGGACAGAAATAGGCAGAGAGAGGATCTCAAGCAAATTCCACACTCTCAGTGCAGAGCCTGATGCGGGGCTCAAACCCACAAACAGAAAGATCATGACCCAAGCCAAAATTAAGAGTCAGGTGCTTAACCAACTGAGTCAGCCAGGCACTCCTGGAAAATACATTTCTAAAGAATAGTATCAAATTTTTGATACTGAGATTATAATACCTATTTGTGCTGAAGTTTAAAGACTTATTCTTTACATGGATCTCAGAACACTTTTGCTGCCTGGGATATAAGTCTTCGGGGATTTTTGCTTTTTAAAACAGCTTTATTAAGATACAGTTTGCATATCATAAATTTCATGCATTTAAAGTGTGTAATGTAATGGTTTCTTTTAATCATATTTACACTAGGTAAAACATCACTATAATCTCATTTTAGAGTATTTTGATCACCCCCCAAAAATCAATACCAATTCCGGTCCCAACTACCACTACTTTCTGTCTCACAGACTTGCTATTTTCTATTTACATAGATTTGCACACTTCAAATAATGGCGTAATATAAAATATCGTCTTTTTTGACTGTCATCACATGTTTTGTGGTTTATTCATGTTGTAATGAATGTATGAAATGAATGAGTACTTCATTCTGTTATATTACTGAATAATATTCTATCCTATGGGTACACCACATTAAATGTATCCACTCATCAGTCAATGGACATTTGGGTTTTTTTACATGTTTTGACTACAGTGAATAATATTGCTAGGAACATTCATGTACAACTTTATATGTAGTTATATTTTTTTCATTTCTCCTGATACTTAGGGTGGAAATGCTGAGTTATATGATAATTCCATTTTCATCATTTTGAAGAAATATCAAACACTTTTCCAAATTTGTTGCACTATTTTATATTCTACCCAGCAAAATTACCAGAGTTCTGATTTTTCCCCTTCTTATTCAACACTTGTTGAATAATATCGGTCTTTTCTTTAAATATCTGTCTTTTTGGTTCTTTTTTGTTTTTAATTTTATTTTTGAGACAGAGAGAGACAGAGTGTGAGCAGGAGAGGGTCAGAGAGAGAGGGAGACACAGAATCCGAAACAGCCTCCACGCTCTGAGCTAGCCGTCAGCACAGAGCCCGACATGGGGCTCGAACCGACGAACGGTGGGATCATGACCTGAGCTGAAGTTAGAGCTTAACGGACTATGCCACCCAGGCGCCCCTATATATCTGTCTTTCTGATCATAGGCATTCTAGAGGGTTTTAAGTGATATCTCATTGTGGTTTTATTTTTGATTTCCCTAATGACTAATGATATTGAGCATTTTTATATCTTAGGAGAAATTTCTATTCAAATACTTTGCCCATTTTTGAATAGAGGTATTTTTCTTTTTATAATTTTAAGTCATAAGTGTTCTTCATATGTTTTGGATACAAGTCTCTAATCAGATACCTGATTTATAAATATTTTCTCCCTATGGATTATCCTTGTACTTCTTGACGGTAACCTTGAAGTACAAAATATTCTTTTTCAAAAATTTTTTTTAGTTGATAAAGTCCAACAGGTCAATTTTCTATTTTATCACTTATGGTTTTGGTGCCACAAGAAATCACTGCCTAATGCAAGATCACAAAAATTTATTCCTGCAGTTTTAGAAGACATTTATAGGTTTAGCTCTCACTTTTAGGCCTGGTCCATTTTGAATAATTTTTGTATATGGTATGAGATAGGGAGAAAGTTTTGTGGTGTGTGTGTGTGTTTGGCTCAGATTGACAACATGCAAAGATTTCAGTGATTCTGTATTACGAAATAAATTTATTATTTTCGTCAAGGGCAGGACTTGAAACAACTTAGTATGCTAGGGAATCTGCCCTTACATTTTCAGCATTGACCCAGGAATATGATATGATCCAGGATAGGATAAGATGACTCTAGGGGCACCTGTGTGGCTACATAAGTTAAATATCCAACTCTTGATTGTGACTCTTGATTGTCATGCTCCTCTTGGGCGCTGCACTGACAGCACAGAGATTGCGTGGGACTCTCGCTCCTTCTCTCTCTGCTCCTCCCCAGCTTGTGTGCGTGTGCACTCTCTCTCTCTCTCTCTCTCTCTCTAAAAATAAATAAAGAAACTTTTAAAAATTACTATACATAATTTGACTTAGCAGATCTTCCCAAGACCCATGAATCCAAAATTTTTATAAGAGTCCTGTGAAAGTAATATGGTACATCCAAACCCACTATGAGAAACCCTGATCGAAGTGAATGGACTCCACTAAATAGTGAGAATTTTAAGACCTCTTTTGTAATTTTTAAAGTAATAAACTTAAAGGGACTACAGACATGGCCCTGAGGAGTGAGGATGATTTTACTGTATGTTATATATATATATGAATTACTTTACTATAAATGCACAAAGTATAGCCCCAGTTCCCCCTAAATCTTGTCTTCAGTGGCTATATAGTAAGAACGTAACCTCCATAATTTTCCTGTGTTATGGTAGTCCATGAAGCATTCTGGTTCAAGGTGAAAGGTGAAGCAATTTTAAGTAGGAAAATTCCCAGAAAATTGCAGAACATGCAAGCACAAAACATGAAAAATTTCTTTTGGTCAACCCAATTCTGTCATTAACATGCAATTTTGCCATCCAAATATTACATATTCCAGATGTTTTCTTGCCATTTCTTGCTATTCTTAACCTCTTGGTACATTGTCTCAGTCAAAGACAATCTGCTGGGAAGAGCTGTGGTGACAATTATCTTTAAACTGAAATCTACATGCTACAGATTTCATGCAAAGCAAGCTTATCATTTCTAATTGCTTTGAGGGAGGAGTATGAAAATGAAAGCAGTCCCCAGCAAGTACTCTTCCCCCAAGGACAAAATGGAAACATCACAAATATAAAATTGGGGGAGAAACTTTCAGTTATTCAAAAATACGCAACATAAGTAAGGACAGATGCTGGTCAAAGGGCTGAGAGGGTGTGTTCCTGCCGTATGTTTTGCCAACTGAGGACAACACAACTGTCCAAATCTTCCTTCACTGTGAATAGATTATGAGGAAGGAAATTGAGTAGTATTATTTTTTTGAAATCTGTGAATATTGAGAAAAATTTTACTGTATGCCCTTATTTTTAATAAAAATGTTACCATACCCATTATCCATTATTTTTGTTTATTTTTTTCATGATCCATTATTTTTAATGAAAAATCTGAAGGGAGATGAAGCTGGAGACTTTTTGTTTCACAGCAGTTGTTTTAAAAATATGTACTTATTTGAAACTTGAAAAAGTCAGAGTATAGGAAATTGTCATCAAACTGTGAGCTATACTTTTCTTGCGACTCACAAGGCCAAATAATGTCAGAT
Organism: Proteles cristata cristata; assembly: GCA_017311185.1. Taxonomy (NCBI): domain Eukaryota; kingdom Metazoa; phylum Chordata; class Mammalia; order Carnivora; family Hyaenidae; genus Proteles; species Proteles cristata. The sequence continues at coordinate 719,795 of JAESUZ010005470.1, forward strand.
GTTAGAAACCCAAAAATAAAGGTAAAAGGGAAATCAGTGTCTGTGGATTCTTCTCAAGATGATAAATTTAAGACAACATTTCTGAAAGTCACATTGTCGGGTTTTTTAGGAAAATACCTGACAGCTCAGATGATAGTTGAATGACAAAATAAATGAAAGATACCAGGAAACAGAGAAAGACAAATATAAAGTAGTGACTCAAGGGCAACATAAACTATTGCCTTCTGATTTTCTTCACAATAATAGAGATTTTTTGCTGAATATTATAAGAAATAAATGTCAATAAGACAATGTGGCTAAAGTTGATTCTGCTAGCTTGGTAAAAATGTGAAGGATATTTTGTCTCTGAAAGGTTGGCTGAGAGTTTATAAATATGGCTTCTGGACAGACTGAAAACAAATGAGCTTCAATGTAAGATGTTTCAAAGCATGTTGTATGCTTTTTTGATCTATGAACAATCAGGTATTTAGTGTTTAGCTAGCCATGTACTATTTATTGGGAAGAAGGGGAAAATCGAGTCTTTAATTCTACTTTATGGGAAAAAGAAGGAATGGAATAGTCCTTCAAGTGCTGTAATGTGTACAGAATATTTCCAACGAAGGGTTTTGGGTAGGAACTTGTAAATGTGGGCCATACATCAGTATACCTTATTTGAAATAATGGAAATGCACTGAGAAGACATAACCGTAAGCAATTCAGGGGAAGTGGGTGGAAGAAGAAGGTGGCATGGAAGGTATTAAATCATGCTTCCTTCTGTCATTGCCAATTACATATTCAATTTCCGAGTCAATGTTTAATATATCATCACAGCAATGCATTATAATTGTCAGATGGCTGGCATAGTCATAGTAACATCACTCTGATGTCATCTTAGATCCTGGCACAGAGCCACGATGAGTATGAAAGTTTAGCCATCCTGAGAAACATTTCTTGTATTTTTAAAAAAAATACATGATTAACACTAAGCCAAACTAAAGAAACAACTCATCTGAAGATGTGGAGGTCATTTTCCAACTGTTACTTCAGAGTGTATACTGGCATTGTGCCAGGGAGACAGAAGGGAAAGCCCTGTAATAAAATATGTTTTAATAAATTATTAATTTTTCATAGCCAGGCTAAAGATTTAAAAAGAGAATGGCATTTTCTAACTAGGCCATAGGCTTATTGAGGTTAAAACTCTTTTTCTTTTGCCCAACATTGCAATATGGATGAGGCTTTGCTCTCGCTTATCGTAACTACAGTGCACAATCAATATTTAAATCCTGAAAGATCAGCAATAATGGATGCAAACTGAACAGATCAATACTTAGCCTTTTGTGGACTATAACTTTTATCTTAGCCCCAATTACTCCATGGCATAGAGGTTGATTGTTAATGTCTTGGGTGTTTGGAATCTCACAAATTTTAATGTCAATCTTAAAAGTTTAAAAACACATTGTGGGACAGAGAAAGAGGTGTTGATAAAAAGTATGAAAAAAATATGCTTCAGTAGGTTTTCTGCCTTTTCAAGATCATTTAGTAATAATACATTTCAATTGTGATGTGTATGTGTGTGCATTTAATTTACAGGGGATCAGATAGTTTTAAAATTCATGAAAAGATATTTCCTTGTAATGTTCTTTGGCAATATCGCATGACCACTTGACAGATGTTTGCTCAGTTTATCTTTTTAGGATAAAAACTAATTACAAATTGAATCAAATGTTAGCATTAAGATATTGTTTAATTATTCAGGTATCACAGCATAACAAATCGATTATGATAATTTGTCACTAAAGTTTTCTGAAGGATTTTAAGGAAATCAAGATTCCGGAAAAAAAATAACATCCTTTCTTTAGAAACAGCAATTTCAGTTTATCATTCTTGAGAAGATAACTATTCATAAATGTGAGCTGTGTTCCCCAAAGCCCAACCCTATCTAACGCTAACAAAAAGCAAAACAAAATGAAGCAAAACAAAACTGTACCTTTAGTGACCAAGTGAATTAAAACATTTACTATGGAGATGTATAAAGTAATAGTTTTTGCAGGACTGCTATTTTTAGAGAGAATGTGTGTGCGTGTGTGTGTGTGTGTTGTCTCAGAATTAAAAAGGGTGGAACAAGACTTCCCATTATAGTAAGCATACTGTAAGTGATTACTTAAAACTTAACAAAATATAAAAAGCAACAGCTTGAGGAATCTGCAGGAGAATAGGGAAGGATATTAAAATTTAAAGAAAAACTAATATGGTCATGTCGTGTTTCATGTTTTTGTTTCCCCTTAATCTCTCCACTGTGAGACAAATTAAACTGTATGATGGATACCATCATCAAAATCTCTTGTAATCCCCCCTTCTGGCCAGAAGGCCAGGAAAAAAGCCACCTGTGAGCTCGAGAGAGTAGGAATAATTCTTCATTTCCCCCCTTTTAGAATTCTCCTGCTTCAGAGCCAGCCCCAGTGCAGATCTACAATACCATGTTGCAGAAGTGGCACAAATACCTAAAGTTTAAGAAAAACACCGATAACTCTGGATTCATGTAGATATTAGAGGCGTATTGTTACAAAAAAGTAATGTACAAGATATCCCAATAATTTTGTCTATCTCTTCTGTCTTTACTTTGCCCTGAGGGGAGGACAAGATGTATGTGTCTGCACAACTTGGGAGGTGAAAAGATTGAGAGAATCTCATCTTTCTGTCTTGTGGCACCGGAACAACAAAAACAAAGAAACAGTCTGTACAAACTGCAGAGTGTCAGAGAAATCCCACGGCTGCATAAGCTGGAGGACCCATATTTGCGTATGAACCAATGCAAGTCCTAAAGTCACCCTCAAGTGTCCATGTGCAGGATGTACTCACAAAACATAGCCAAGGGATTGAAAAGTGTACTATATAAACTACTGCTACTAGATAAACCACCGGCTACTCCTCAGGTGAGAGGCAGACTCAAACCCTTGGCATCTTAAATTTACATTAGAATCACCACCTGCAGAAGGCAGTCTGACTTATATTCTGTGCATGAATTGACTGCCTGATAATAGAAACCAACAAAAATCAGCATTATCAACTGGATTTTAAGAAGAGCCAGTATCTCATAACACAGTTTCCAAGTGTTCAGACACAATCCAAAGTTACCCAAAACATCAGGACCTATTACAGTCTCAACAACAACCAGAAAATCTGACCAATTATCAAGGAAAAAGAAAATCAACAGATGACAATCCAGAGATGACACAGGTATTGGAAGTATCACACAACAACCTAAAGAAGTTATTTCAAGCTTTATGAGGTAACCATGAGCACTCCTGGAATGAATGGGAAGTTAAACATTCTAAGCAGAGAAATAGAAACTATAAAATAAAAGCAAATAGAAATTTTAGAACAGGAAGTAAGCCAATATCTGAAAAAAAAAATACCAGATGGGTTCAAACTAGTAGAATGTAGATGACAGAAGAAAGAGACAGTAAAATCAAGATAGGACACTAGAAATTGACCAACAACAGCAATAACAACAAAACAAAACAAAAGCTAATATTTTTTTAAATGTTTTATTTTTGAGAGAGAATGAGAGACAGAGCATGAGTGGGAGAGGGGCAGAGAGAGAGGAAGACACAAATTCTGAAGCAGGCTCCAGGCTCTGAGCTGCCAGCACAGAACCTGACACAGGGCTTGAACCCACAAACTGTGAGATCATGACCCGAGCCGAAGTTGGACGCTTAACTGACTGAGTAACCCTGGCGTCCCTAAAAATTGATTTTAAAAAGGAGAAATAAAAAAGTCCACAATTGTAGAAGATTTCAACACTCTTCCTCAATAATTGGTAAAGCAGTAAGACAGAATATTAACAAGGATACAAGAAAATATCTTAATAATACTATCAACTATCTAAAATAAGGGTTTGGTAAATTATGGTTTACCAATAAGATCTGGACTGCCACCATATTTGGTATAGTCCACATGCCTAAGAATGATTTTTACACTTTAAAATTGCTGCATCTTAAATGGTTATATAAGTATCTACATAGTCTCTTCAATTTTGCTTCTTGGCTTGCAAAATCTAAGATATTTACTACTTTTCACTTTAATCTCTTTGCCAATCTCTGAACTAGAAAGTGACATGTATAGAATACTCCAAAACTACCTATCAGATATTCTGCCAAATGTTTGTGAAATATTCACTAAGACCATGTGTAGGCCATAAGCCAAACCATAAAAAATCAGAAGGAATGGAAAGCATTCAAAGTATGTTCTCTGATACTACTGGGATTAACATATAAATCTGTAACAGAAAGATATCTGGAAAATCCTCAGTTAGGTTGAATTAAACATAACACTTTTATATAATTAACGGTTATAATAATATGTCACAAAGAAAAATAAAACATCTTTTAATTGAATTACTATATACTAAAATTTGTGGAATGCAGCTAAAGCAGTGCTGAGAGGGAAATGTATAGCAGTAAATATTTGTGTTAAAAATAATAAAGGTTTTAAATAATCAGAGCCTCTGCCTTGAGAAATGGGAAAAAGAATAGCAAATTAAATAAAAAGTAAGCAAAGTGAATGAAAAAATATGAATAAGAATATTGTTTTAAGATACACAAGACAGAGTCAATACAAACAAAAGGCAATTCTTCAAAAATATCAAGAAAATGCATAAACTACCACTGAGACTGAAAAAAAAACGAGAGAGAAGAATGAAGTTAATAATAACATCATAAAAGAGGCTATCACTACAGATGTAAACCTATAAATAGTGAATACAGGATTAAAACCAAGAAATCTACAGATCATTGCTGGATAAAATTATAGGTATAAAAATTTTCAAAATGCTTATTTTGCAAAATTTTCAAATAGTACATGCTCATGAACCAGAACACTTAATATTTTTAAGGTGACAATACTATCCAAATTGATCTACAGTTTCAGTATAAGCACTTTCAAAATCCCAAATTTCTTCTTCATAGAAATTGAGAAAATGATATTAAAAGTCTTACAGAAAATCAAGGAACTTAGAATAGTCAAAATCTTGAAAAAGAAGAACAAGGCTGGACATCATGCACTTCTTGATTTTAAATTTTATGAAACTAAAGCTATCACAGGAACATAATACTGACATAAGGGCCGACATATTGATCAATGGAATAGAATCGAGAGCCACAAAAACCCTTTATATTTATGGTAAATTGGTTTTGACAGGTGGGAAGACAATTTAAGTGAGAAAGAAAAGACTTTTCAAAAACTGTGTTGGGAAAACTAGAATTCCACATGCAAAACAAATAAAATTAACATCCTTAAAACATACACAACAATTAACTCAAAATGGAACACAGATTAAAGTTTAAGACCTAAAACTATAAACAGGGAAGGAAACAAACAAAATTAAATTAGTGGGTTTACACCAAAAAAAAAAAAAAAAGTACAGTTAAGGATACCATCAACAGAACAAAAAGGCAATCTCTTTATTGGGAGAAGATATTTGCAAATGATATATCTGTTTAGGGATTAAGATCCAAAATATATAAAGAACTTATTCAACTTAATATCAAAAACATAAATAACCATTTATGTTGCCATTTGCAACCACATTGATGGACATAAAGATTATGCTGGTAAGTGAAATAAGTCAGTCAGAGAAAGACGAATACCACAAAGATTTCACTCATATGTGGAATTTAAGAAAACAAAGCCAACAAAGAAAAAAGAGACAAACAAAAAACCAGACTCTTAAATATACAGAAGAAACTGGTGGTTGCCAGAGGGGAGATGGGTGGGAGAAGGAGTGAAATAGCAATGGGGATTAAATAAAATTAAATTAAAGTTAAATTAAACAAAATAAAATAAAATGGAAAAGACAACCCATATAATGGTAGAAAAATTTTGCAAATCTCCCATATAATGGGAGACTAGACTATATAAAGAATTCTTATAAATAAATAATAAGAAGTCATCCCATTTTTATTTACTTTTAAAAAGTCTTTTAATGTTTATTTACTTTTGAGAGAAATAGAGACAGCATGAGCAGGGGAGGGCCAGAGAGACAGGGAGACAGAGAATCTGAAACAGGCTCCAGGCTCTGAGCTAGCTGTCAGCACAGAGCTCATCGAGGGGCTCGAACCCACGAACTGTGAGATCATGACCTGAGCTGAAGTCGGATGCTTAACCGACTGAGCCACCCAGGTGTCCCCAAGATACCCCATTTTTAAAAAGATTGGACAAAAATGTGAATCTATATCTGAAAAAGATATGCAAATGACTAAAAAGTGTATGAATGGTGCTTTAAAAGATTAGCCATAGGGAAATTTAAATCAAATACACAATGTGATACCACTTCACAGCCACTAGGATGGTTATAATAAAAAGCTAAGAAAAAACCAGTTGATGATAAAGATGTGGAGAAAATGGCACCATCATACATCACTGATGTGACTCTAACGTGAGGCAGCTGCTTTGGAAGATGGTTTGACAGTTCCTTAAAATGTTAAAACTGGAGTTTACCTTTGGGTAATAACAATATTTTAAAGTTTATTGAGCTGATGGTTGCAAAACTCTACAAATACCCTGAATACCAGTGAATTGTACACCTTAAATGCATAACTTGTATCTACGTGAGGTATATTTCAGTAATTGTCTTATATAAAAACAGAATATAAACCTATACATGTCTTTAGCAGCTTCATTTGTAATGACTAAACACTGAAACAACTCAAATATCCCTGAACTAGGAAATGTACAAACGAACAAGCAAAAACAAAACAAAAAGAAATTATTGATACATGCAACCATATTGATGAAATCAAGTGCATTATGCTACATGACAGAAAGTAGTCTCAAAAGTCAATATATTGTATGATTCCATTTATCTGACATTATGGAAAAGATAAAGCTATAGTGATAGGGCACAGGTTAGTGGCAACAATGGTTATAAATCATGGGAGACTTTGTCTACAAAAGGGTAGTACATGGGAGTAGGAGGTAATTTAATCCCTTTGTGTCTTGATTTTGCTTGTAGTTACATGACTGTAAAACTTTTCTTTTAATGTTTTATTTATTTCTGAGGGAGAGAGAGAGACAGCGTGAGCAGGGGAGGGTCAGAGAGAGAGGGAGATACAGAATCTGAAGCAGGCGCCAGGCTCTGAACTAGCTGTCAGCACAGAGCCCGATGCGGGGCTTGAACTCACAAGCTGTGAGATCATGACCTGAGCCAGTCAGACGCCTAACCGACTGAGCCACCAGGTGCCCCATTTGTAATTACATGACTCTTTACACGAGTCAGAAATGATAGATTCCCAAAAGAGTTCATTTTAAATAAATTTAATTATAATTCAATTTAAACAAACAAACATGGTAAGTTTTCTCTGTGTTTTATTTGTGCCATGCAGGCATTCTGTTAGAGTCTTTAATGTTGTCAGTCCTAGCAATGACAGTATGGAATTAGACACTATTCTCACATTCATACATCAAATGAGAAACTAAGCATTTGAGAGCTTGAGAGATTTATTAAAATCACAAAACTAATACCTTGGAGCAGATTTGAACCCAACCAATGTGATAGTTGGTCTTAGTTCATTTGGACTTCTATAACCAAATGCCAGAGACCAAATGGCTTATAAGCAACTAACATCTATCTGTCACAGTTCTGGGGACTGGAAAGTCCAAGATCAAGGTACCCTTGGACTCAGAGCCTGGTGAGAACAGCTTTCACAATGACAGTCATCTAGTTGCTGTAATCTCACATGGCAGAAGGGGCAAGAGAGTGTTCCTGGGCCACTTTTGTAAGAGCTTAATTCCATTCATGAGGACTCCGTCTTCATAGCCTAATCAACCCCAAAGGCTCTACTTCAAATACCATTACCTTGTAGGTTAGGATTTCAACATATGTATTCTGCAGGGACACAGACATAGAGATCACAGCATAGAAACCATATTCTTAATTGTTATGCACAATGCCTTTCCATAAATTGTTTTCTCATATGTTCAGAAAAAAAAAAATGCCTGTAATCAGGTGAGTTAGAATAATCACTACAACATGATTAAGAACTTCAAAATCAACAACAAAATTTGTAGTTTCCCCTCCAAATTTGTAGTTTTTAAAACATTTTTAACTTTTTATTGAAATTCAACTTGATTCAGAAAAATGAACCAAGTATACAGCTCAATGGATTTTCACACCCACAAAACACCTGTGTAACCAGCATCTGGATCAAGAAACAGAACATTCCAAGGTTCTTTACCTTCCCCCACCCCTAGCAGTCCCTCATGCCTCTTCTAACTACTACCGTTCTGGGGTACCTGGGTGGCTCAGTGGGTTAAGTCCTGACCTCGGCTCAGGTCATAACCTCGTTGTTTGTGAGTGTGAGTGCCGCGTCGGACTTTGCGATGACAGCTTGGAGCTTGGAGTCTGCTTTGGATTCTGTGTATCCATCTCTCTCTGCTCCTCCCCACTGATGCTCTGTCTGTCTCTTGCTCAAAAATAAAAATTAAAAAAAAGTTTAAAAAAAAACTACTACCCTTCTGTAAATCCTGACTTCTAAGGTGATAGATTAGCATTGTCTGTTCCTGAGCCTTATATACACAGGACCATACAGAGGGTGCTCATTTGTGTCTGGCTTCTTTTGCTTGGCATATTGTTGTTGTGTGTATCAGTCATTCTTATTGTTATGTTATTTCATTATGTAACTATAACACACTTTATTTATTAATCATTTTGTTGATGGGCATTTGGGTGATTTCCAAGTTTTGGGCTGTTGTGAACAGTCTTGGTATAAGACTCTGTGCCCTTGCCCTTGGATGAATGCATTTATGTTTGTTTGTTACTGGGAGTGGTACTGCCGAACCATAAAATTTGTAGATATTTACAATAAATATATAGTTTCGATAAGTCATTTAAAGAACCTTGAAAAGAATCACATGACCTGTGTATGAACACACCCCTATCCAACAAGGAGACAATGAAAGATAAACATTTGTTAATGTGGTGCTATGGTCATAGGTAAGTTCTACTTCTTTCAGATCTTATCTTATGACACGAATCTTGTGAAAGTGTACAGATTCTAGTTCATGTGTTGGGAGACACTCTACATTGTTTGTGAATATTTTTAAGGTTATCTTCCTAAAGCCTCTGGAATTTTTTTCCTAGTCCAGAAATATTTCATCTCATAATCTACATAGTCAAAAGTTCTTCAAAATAGTTAAAGTGGCACATATATTAGCCTCTTATTTCAGACAATTTGACAAGGACATATCACTACAATTGTATTAATTATGTAGTTTTAACTATTAAATAATACAAATCACTATATCAAACTATATCCTCATACTGGCTCACTAGTAGTGAGTTTAAAGTTTCTGAAAACTAACTAAACATCTCCAATCATTCAGGGTAAAATGTATCTGACTCCTTCTTCTGTTGGGCCAACTTGAATATGATTTATTTTAATTGTTTAGTCATTTGAACCTTTTTATTACAATATAGTTTGGCCGTTAAGCTGATTAGATATTTGTTACATTTTCATCTCACATAGAAGAGTTCAGAATATTTCAGCATCTTAACCAAAAGTGAGAAGACAACAATTAAAATGAGAATTTCAGAATTTATTTTCACAAGAGAATTTTCCCATCTGTGTTATTCGCCATTCCACATTTTTATTCTATTCTAATCCTGATAAAAAGTTATTACAATTTCACATTTTTAGGCATTAACTATACCAAAATCAAACAAATGTTCATGGGAAAGTCTAGTGTGTGTTATCTTCCATGAAATAAAGTCATTCAGATTTTGTCAGTAACCTACTTTTCATCTTTGGGTTTCTATTCCATCTTTAATTAATTTCAACAACCTTCTTTATATGCCAATCAATAGTAGGACACTGACATGTAGAAGTGAAGTTCAGTAACTACTGGTCTTTTTTCAATATGAGAGATGATGCTTTTTAAGGGGATAAATTAAAACATTATCAGTAAACAATTCTGTATTTCTTATCACTTGATGGCATACAATATTACAAGATTATATTTAAATGATTTACCACCAACAAAAATGCTCTAAATTATATTCTTTTTTTAAATTTTTTAAAATGTTTTATTTATTTCTAGGAGAGAGAGAGAGAGAGAGAGAGACAGTGTGAGCAGGGGAGGGTCAGAGAGAGAGGGAGACACAGACTCCGAAATAGGCTCCAGGCTCCGAGCTGGCAGTCAGCACAGAGCCCAACGAGGGGCTCGAACCCACAAACTGTAAGATCATGACCTAAGCGAAAGTCGGACGCTTAACCGACTAAGCCACCCAGGCGCCCCTCTAAAATATATTCTTGAATAATTTGTATTTTTAATGCTAATTAGATGAGCAGTCAATGCTCCCTCTGCAATCTTTTGGCATACTACAGATCTTTGAACATTAACCCTTACTTTCCAACGTTCTAGTAAGTTAACCATTGAACTAATCTATACATTCTATTAGTTACACTATCCAATGAGAGAAGACTGTGCTTCATTTACACATCTTATCACTAAATTACATTAATCGTAATTATGCCATTACCCCAAAATTGTGCATTGTTTTTAACTTTTCTACATTTATTTGTGACCATTTTGAAATTCTCAAGTAATAGAACCAAATATATCATTGATCCTATGGGAAATCAATCTTTAATTTTCTTAAAATGTAAACCTGGTTCATTAAAATAAGAGATATTTGGACTATCGAACTTCAGGATGTATATAGGTCAACATAATTGCCTCTTTTATGTTTACTAAAACTATGTGGTAGCCATTCACAGGACTTAGTACATTCTTTTGTTTTCCTTCCTTTACATACCTAAACCTCATATCACCTCATTTATTTCTATTTTTATTTTTATTTTTTTTATTTTTGAGAGAGAGAGAGAGATACAGAGCAAGCAGGCGAGGGGCAGAGAAAGGGAAACAGAATCCCAAGGAGGTTCTGCTCTGTCAGCACAGAGCCTGACGTCCGGGCTTGAACTCACAAACCATATCATGATCTGAGCTGAAATCAAGCCACCCAGGCATCCCTTACCTCATTTTATCTTTGTTTTCTCCAAAAGCTACCAGTACAGTGAAGACAATAGGCATACACAAGGAAGAGAGAAGCAAAAGAAATTTCCAATCAACCTGTATGTCTGAGGCAAAAAGAAGCTGTACTTAAGTATGTTTCTCCTGTAAAGATCAGCTCCTGTTCAGTGTCCCTGCTGCCTCAATTTGCTGATGGATAATCGTTTATATTCTATTACTCATTAGGATTGCCCACTAGAGTAATTCACATTAGGATTACCAAAAGACCCTCTTGTCCATATTCTCCCAGAGCTGTGTGGTCATGAATTACTCTATTGATTACTCCTTTTACAATTTAAGTTGGGAATTTTTGAAATTTGAGAATGTTTTATTCCATAAACCACAATTGTCATTAAGCAGAGCAAATAGGAACCAGAAAAATAAGTGTTGAGATTTTCTTGAATATATCTATGAGTGTGGTTCTTAATTTGCTTGCCCATTTCTTTTAAGTTTCTGGATCCTAATAACTCAAATTTCTTATGCCAGAGACAATACTGAAGCATGAAGAAATGTTGACTGCGGTAAGATTATTGTGTTCCTTATGATCGTGTGTGTGTGTGGGGGGGGGTGGGGGGTGGGGTGTGTGTGTGTGTAGGTGGCCCTTGTGGTTAACCTGCAGCATAGAAAAAGTCAGAATTCCATCCCATAATTCCTTCTTCTTTAATTGTTGGAGAGAAATGTACCAGAAGCTCAAGTTTCAACTCCTCAAGTTTGGGAACTGTTACACATTATTTTTAGTTTGAGTTACAGTTCATATTACCTTACACAAGATTCTTTAAGGATGTAAGAGATTTGAGGGATGGCTGGAACATCTTCCTCAAAACTCTGAAACTTTCTATTTTTCTCCCTCTCTGAAACAAAATCCTTTATCACATTTTCCCAAATTAATTATAAAAGTTAAAAATTAAATCTTACTTTTGTCCCCCACATTAATCCTAAGTAGATCAGTTATTTTGTCCATATTAATGGGAGCATAGCACTAGTGAGATTTAATTTCAAACTTTTGTAATTATAGCTGAAATTAAATGTTACCATGGATAAATTGTCCATGTCCTAGATGAGAGAAGACTGGTAGGATTAGCAATCGGACCTCCAGGATGACTTATGTTATCTTTGGCAATTAATTAAAATCAATGTGTAGAGGCCTATATTTGGAAATTTAAGGAGTTTCTAAGCAGGAATTTGTCAAATTCTCTCACAAGTTTGGTGTAAGGGGTGCAGGAGGGACAATGCTTTGAGAAAACTCCAGAAGATCTAAAGTAGTGCAGTGAACCTAGAGTACCTCATCCTGGTTACTGAATTAAGCAGGATTAGGTGCCCTTCATGAAGGACTATGAAAGTTTCATCAAACTGAGAAACATAATTTCTGTTTTCTTAATGGCTAAATAGCTAAGAAGCTACCAAAGGGAGTGAAGAGATTGGATAATTTATCCTTAAAATTGAGTCTGCATGAAGAATTATAGGAGAATGGGGGAGACAAGCTGTTAATTCTGAAGAATTAAAGTGGAAGCAAAATACAATAACAAAATTTCTAGTTAAATATCAAAACATAAAGGATTCAATTCTAATATTTTAGTGGAGAACAGTGCAATGCAGTTACAATGTAGACAGTGCACAATAAGATATTATTCAAAAAGCATTGCCCAGAGAAAGTTTTTTGAAACATTTGAGGAGAAAGGCCTTAGAAATTTCCAAAGTAGTAATCAGAGCAAACAAGCACTAACAAGTTCAGTGACCAAGCAACTAAGAGGTTCTCCTGGATGTGTAGCTATTTTATAAATGCCATACCAGAGCAGAGCATCAATCCATTAGTAAGTCCAGCTGGGCTTCTGTTTCCCTGATGCTGGCAGCCCTGTGTTTCCAAGTGCAAGTTTGTGCTTAGAATGGCAGCTGGCCCTTCTTATAGCCAGTGCTGATGTGCTCATGCATGTTTCTCCTATTGGCAGTGCTGGTACTCCCAAGCAGTAATGTGGACAAATGTATTCTGATGCCTTCCATCTTGTCAGCTCTCCAGTCTTGCTGTGCACTCCCATCCTGACCACATCTTAAGAAAGAATGTTTTCACACTGCTACTGAGGAATGTATAGGAGGTTTATTTTTTTTTTCATAAATTAAAAACTCTATCAATAGAAAAATGCACAAGACTTACACCTTGCCTATAATCTCATAGTGATTGTGTTTGTGCTGGAAGAGAATGGGGTAGACCTTTATTTTGTTCATTCTATTCTAATAATTCATATTCACTGTAGATTTGATTGATTTCTTTCCTTTAACTTCTCCTTTAATATTTTCTTATAATATTTGGTTCTGGACATTTGAGTTTTCAAAGTGGACTGGGTCACCCACCACTATCAGCTAGGCTAGCCTTGCAGTTAAGTTGAAAAATAGTTAAAATATTATACATCCACTTCTAAGCCTGCTCATTTGTTAATATGATTGAATTAGAAAGCATGTCCTCTCCTTTGCCTGATTCTGTGTTCATGCTATCCACACTCTGTTTTTTCTCTCAGCTCTATTATCAATGACACTTGTCGCCTAAGTGTCCAAAGACATCTTTTCAGTCTACTCCAAGATCCTACAGTTTCCTCTATATTCACAGCATTTCCCACCCTGTTTCTATAATGAAAACTATCTTAGGTTGCTCTGTGACCTCTCTTGCGTTCTTGAATTAATATCCAATGTTGGTATTTTACTAAGCTTTCCATGTATGTTTATTTCACCCCTAGAATAGACTAGACTGATGTGTACAATATACACTTCTGTATCCCGCACATCCTTCCCCCATCCTATCCCCAGATGACTATGACAGTATCACAAATGTAACTGTTGCTCAGTACATTCTTGTTAATTCACATTTTAGTTGCCAATTCTAAGTAGAAGAGATCAAACCTAATTCCTCATCTATAATAGCTTAGATGTTTTTAATAACCTGATCAGAGTTAGCAGATATATAGCCAAAGAGAATTGAGGGAATCAAAGTTGAAAAAATACTCGGTTGGGGAGTACTAACTGAGTTGGTGTCTGCTATGATTTTGTCTGAGTGGATGAGGATCCTCTGAGTGATCATCTGTCATTCTGGGAAAATAGTTCATTTATTTTGTCCTAGAAGGTAGTAATAATATAATAGCTTCAATAATATTTTTTTAAATGAGAAGCATCATGTTAAAAGCCAACTACACAATGGAGAGCACACAGCCTTCCATAATTATCATCATCTACAATATGATCTAAATCATCAATGTTACCACTATTAGGCCACTAATAATTGACATTTCATAGTCACAAATTTCCCTTGACAGAACAGCATGTCAGACATCTGTTACCACTGCACTCCATTGCTTCTGCATATTTATATTAACCTCCTTGTTGACCTAATATCTGTCTTCTGTTTCCAGAGACAACATGAAGAGGTCCTCTGAACTCCGATCTGATAGTTACAGGGCCCACCACCATGTCAGGCAGCAATCCATGTCCTGAGAACCTATGCCCGTCGGCAAGTTGAATCCTGTGTTAGATTTTATGCTGCACAGCTAGATTTTCACTCCAAAGCCATTGAATACATTAGAAAGATTACTTTGCCCCTTCAGACTCTAGCAGAAGCAATAAACTTGAATGCTATGGAAAGGCTATGAATTGCTGGCCCCTGAGCTTAACAGTTGGAAATAACAAACGACCAGCCTGGCTGTTATGACAGTGTCCGTCACTGGAAGTCCGCAGGCTCTCACAATCCCTGTCTGCACAGTTTTACTTGGAGCACACGTCTTCCCTTTCAGTCACAGGGAGCATTGGTGATAGGCTTGCTTGCCCTGCACAAGGCCTTCAGTTACATTAACCAGTAAAAGGCACATCTCTAAACGCTTCTTTCAGGTCCCCCCCTATCTCTAGAGGTTTCTAAATGCTCTTATCTTGGGGCTGATTCTGTTGTGAAGGTTTCATTTATCTTTCAAACTTTAACACCTGCTTTTGTCAGCGGAAGGGGAATATAACATCTATATATTTTTAAGTGACCCATGGGATTTCCTTTTATTTTAGGTATCCAAATAATATTAAAATAATAAAATTTATTTTATTTTAGGTATCTGAGTAAAATTTCTCAGTGGAATTATTATTTTTCTCATTTTCTCAATCATATGGCCACTTTCTCATGTTTGTCCAGAAATGCAGTTGATAACTGATACCTTCCTGTGTCTTTTATTTCTTCTTTTAACCTGTTGAGCACTTCCTGCATGCCAAGAATTCACTATTTCTCAGTTTTTCCATCACATCTCAGTTATTCATACTGTATCCGAGCTGTAGACTAAGTTTATGTCTTTTTACACCTAACAATCTCCTTTCTACATATTTCCCAGGCTTTATCCTTTATAAGAGTCAGATGTAGAAATCAGTCCCCAAAGTGCCCCAGATAATGGAAAGCAAGAGGTCGGGAGAAGGGTGGGGGTAAAGCCTCCAGACAAAAATGTGTGATGAACAGATTTTCATGGTTTAATGCTGTTGTCTAGACTATGTATCCCTAAGACCTACCACAGTTTTGGGACGAGGTTAGGAATAGGAGACATAGAAATATTATAAACCTCCTAAATAGAGACTGAAAATCTTTGGCAATTGTAACTATACTCTCTCCATACCAAGAATTACACTCTCTTAAGAGAATTACTTGGACCAAAAAAAAAAAAGAAAGAAAGAAAGAAAGAAAGAAAAAAAAAAACCCCTCTGCTTTGTGGCAGGAAGGTGTCCCACAAGGTATGGGACATTTTCCTCTATAAAAAAAGTAGAGATTGTGGGGATGGATTGTTTTCTATAGGAGATAATGTGCCTTCCTCACTGAGATAACACAGTAAGTCTCTCTACTCACAGGAATTGGGAGGAGGGGTAGTAAAGTGTCCGATAAGAGAAGACTTTGCTAAATTTTATGGGCATTTTAGAGGAAGTGATGACTAAGAGTTTAATAAGAAAAAATAATAAAAAGAAAATAATAAATGAGTTAAATTAAGACAATAAAAAGAAAAATAAAATAAGTTTAATATTACTTAAAAGCACTGCGATTAGTACAGTTGATGAAATAAGACATCACCCGATTATTTCTAGAAAGCCATGATCAATTGGTTTGATTGGGCTAGCCATGAATAATGATTGTTCTTTTTTATATACTCCTATACCATAGGAACTAGGGACTGTTAAAGAACCAACAAACAAAACCAACAAAAAATGCGCATATGCTATGAAAACCTCACCATCACTTTAGGATATGGGTGTTGTCCCATTTGGAAGAGGAAAAAAATTAAATGTGGAGATATTAGAAAATTTATCTAAGCTCACAGAGTTAGTAAGGTGATAGAGCAACGAGGTCCACCCTGTCACCAATACATTCCTTGAGCTGATGCAATCACATCTCATAACGGCTATTTTTATTTATTTATCTATTTTGAAAGAGAGGCTGCACACACGAGCAGGGGAGGGGCAGAGAGAAGGAGAGAGAATCACAAGCAGCCTCCCTTCTGTCACTGTGCAGCTGGATGCTGGGCTCAAACCCCCAAACCATGAGTTCATGACCCGAGTCGAAACTCAGAATCAGACACCTAACCAACTGAGCTACTCAGGTACCCCAATATCCTAGTGATTTAAAGCAGTGTAAAGATTGATGGGTGTTGTTGTTCGTTTTACTTCAAGAAGGAGATAAAAAATATTTTACATGATTTTGGGGATTAAAATCTCACAGATGAGCAGTGTGCTTACTTCAGTGTTGGCACAGAATCAGATTTTTTATTTTGTCTGCACAGTCTAGGAAGTGTTAAGAGAAAGGAAGATACTTTCCCATGTACTGTGTTATTAGGTGCACTGTCTTTGGAGACCAATATAATTTCTTTATGTTTTCTCCAGAGAAGACATAATGATACAGGATTTTCGGTTTGAACCATCCACGCACAAGAAAAACAACAATAGTTTCCATCTGTGTAAACTAGATGACAAACAACCAGAATTATTGGAAGCTAGGTACCTCCCAGGTTTAAATCACTGGAAAAGTAAGATTCTGTCATGTTTTGATAAAGCATGTCTTTAAAAATAACAAATGCGGTAGCCTCTGAAGAGACTTATGTCAGAAAGAGGAAACTGAAAAAGATAGAATCCAATACAAAGCCTAACATCCTAAACCATGAATGTATCTTGTGTCAGCTGACAAATATACTAAATGTTGAAGACACCTTATTTTATTCGCTTACCCTGTGTGACTCTATACATGCATCTCAATTGTATGTGTTTAGTTGAAGTTTAATCCTTTTATTCTGTCCCAGTATTCTCTCAAGTTCAGCAAACGAATAGAAGGAAAAAAATATATAGGTTGCCCTAAAGGGCCTGAGGGTACGCACAGCCTTCGGTGATAGATTTAAATGGCCATGAATTTACATTGACCTTACAACATTCCTGTTTATCCTGAAGTGAACAGACCATTTTCCCCCTTTGGTGCCTTGATTAATGACTCTTCACTTCTTTTCTGTGGTTTCTACTTTCTTAACTTTCCTGTTGATAAGTATGTTTCAATTCGAAGGCAGTGTGTCACCGTGGAGTTGGGGGGTCACTTCCTGTTGGTCTTAGTTACTTGGAATTGCCAGCCCCATGGGTTTAGCTTTTACAGTATTACAAATATTTCATCTTGGTGATGTAGCCCCCGTGACTGGGCCACATTGTC
This sequence comes from Proteles cristata cristata, assembly GCA_017311185.1. Classification (NCBI taxonomy): domain Eukaryota; kingdom Metazoa; phylum Chordata; class Mammalia; order Carnivora; family Hyaenidae; genus Proteles; species Proteles cristata. The sequence goes on from JAESUZ010005470.1 coordinate 737,526, forward strand.
TATTATTTTAGATTGAGTGGCCTGTGTTTCCTTTTTTGTATGACACTTGAGTAACATTGTATGACTGCTGACCGTAAAGAAAATGAGATGTGCCTCCCACAAGACAAGAACTGAGCACCGAAACTTCTAAATAATGTTTAAGTAGAAGTCAGTGAACTAACTCTGGACTGTAAATCTATGCATGCTTTGTAAGTTCCTAAACCAAATTTTCCTGACATGCCCCCTGTGCCAGTTCCACTTGTGCTGAGTCCCCAACTATACAATCTTTAAGTACTCTGTCATCTGTAAGCATCTGGAGGGAGGGACCTACTTTTATCACAGAGCTTACTCAAAAATTTGAAACTCAAAACAAAACTCTAGCTTGGCCAGATTCTTGGCTGCAGCTGTTTTCCTCACGCATAGCAGAAGAACTGCATCCCTCAGGTAAAACCTGAGCTTTCCAGTACTTTTCATAATTTGATAAAATGAAAATGAACTGCAAGGTCTTATTCCTTGTATTATCAAATACAGCTTGTGAAGTAACTTAAGAATAACAAAGATGGCTTGTCCTTGCCTATGGAGTCAGTCTCTCTCTCTCTCTTTTTCTCTCTCAGTCCCCTCTTCCTCCCTCCCTCCCCTCTGTGGAACATGCAGTGAGAAAACAAATCTCAACTGCACAATTTGTAACATTTTTTCCCATGACGCAGTCTATCATTATTTGGATGACTAAAAGCTTTAATTATTTACTTTTGGGAGTCCCTAAAACCCATGTCATCAAAAATACTGAAGAATTTTCTGGGAAAGGTTTGAAACACTTCCAGTTAAACTCTTGACTTAATATCTCAAGAAAAAAAATAATGTTTCTACCACATATTTTATTAAACCCTTTAGGTCCTTTTACAAGAGAGGAAATACCAATTAACGTATAATTTAGCAGAACAAAATATTATCCCATTTCAACCAGTACCCACTTCCTTGAAGTTTATTCAAGCATTAATAACCATTTAATGCAATTTAACTACACTGAGGTATCCATTACATTAATATAATATATCCATCAGGAAATTAGAGTTTTGTTTCCATGAATTTTGTATTACAAGAAGGTCTTTATAATTTTATTCTGCATTTTATGATTCTTAATTTCAAGTCCTCCGTCTCTGTTACAGGGTGAGATGATCAAAATGTTCCCAATGCTAAAAGATTACAATTACTTGATTTATTCAGCCAGGAATCACAAATGGTTTTTATATATACATATACATATTGTTAACACATTTGAAGATTGAAATCACTGGATGTGTCAGGATCATCAAACCTCCTTAGGAATAGAACACTGTGACTAAATTTTTGAGAACATTAACAATGATCCTCTTAAAACACACATTTTGGGATGATGTCCATGATGTAATATCTTCGCGGTCTATACAGCATTTTTAAGGAAACTTTATATTACCTGCGTGGACAGATAAATCAGCAGATAATTCTTGAATGTTTTTGGTCAAGAAGTATTGATCATAGCATTCTAGCTATGTTTCGGTATGTAAGGAAAATGTAAGCACATGATAGCATATATTAGAATTTAGATATTTAGTGGAGGGTGGCAGGCCTTCCATTGAACATCGTTTATCTGACAGTAAATGCTTAGAGAGCTAAAAGCTTGATTAAAGGAATGTGGCTTTTTTGTGTCAGGATCACAGCATAGTTCTTGTTGTCCAAGTTAAAGCACTTCCTACAATCTAGTGAATTCGCATCCAGATAGGAAATACAAATGTGCAAACAACAATGGAAGACACAGAACCATGCTTTGAAGTATCTTTGCTTCCATGTTAGGAAGACTAAGGGGATATTCCATAAGACTTCTGGAATCCTTTGCAACCTTCCTCCATATCACAAAGCATAGAAACAAACTATACCATCAAGGGATCACCTTTTCTCAACGTAGGAAGGGTGGTGAGGTCATGTGGATTATATTTGTCTTTTCAAGTAATTTTTGTTTTATTTTTTGCCTGTTATAATCTACTATTTAACTTCACTTTTCTCTCTCTTTTTAAAGTAGGTTTCACACCCAGCATAGAACCCAACATGGGGCTTGAACTTAGGACCCTGAGATCAAGACCTGAGCTGAGATCAAAAATTGGATGCTTAACTGACTGATCCACCCAGGAACCCCCTATTTACCTTTATGATTCTATAAAACTAGCTTAAATAATATCTGAAAAGAGAAGATTTTGAAAGCAATACACTGAAAGGAAAAATCAAAGATTGGTAAGTTCCTAACATTCTACTAAGAGAATTTCAGAGGTCATAATTTGGTTAATTCAAGAAAAAGTTTCTGCTACTTAAGAGGTTTACATATGTCTTTACATGGAGAGAGCAGATAGCCTATGAATTTCAGCAAAGTAGATCAGCCCATATGGACAAATCTGATTCTTAGCTACTCCTAAGTTGAGACATTATATAAGAAACAGTAAAATATCCTCAGTTTTCCTGCTTACATTTTCTAATTGATTGAGTTCAGGAGGTTACTCATAAACACTGTTCTGAATGCCCAATGCTAGAAGGCAAACAAGTATAAAAAAGGTAAGTGCATTTCCCAGAGATTTTTAGCTAAGTCCACCAGTAGGTGTTCTATGTCCTAGCTAGCTTTTCCCCACTCCATCTTTGTTATCTCTATGCTTTATAATGAAATAAAGTGAGATCATAAACAATGTGGTTTGGCTCTATTCATCCTACTGACCCAATAGTTAGGAAGAACTCCTGAAGGAGTAATGCTCAGTGAGAATAGATCAGTAACTTTAAATTCAGTGAGAAGGGCTTTCTTAGTAGATGACACGTAGTAAGGACGAAAGAGAGTAGAGAGACCACCAAGTATTTACTTCGGTAGAGAGGTGGACCCTTGAAAGGACCTCTGATAGAAGGTGAGCCCCATCTGGCTTTGCCATGCTCTCCCCACGGCTTAACATCTTTTCTCTTTGTCTTTTTCTTTTTCTGTCCCCATATCTACCTTCAGATAAACATAGAATTTCTTCCCTCATGTTTCCTTTTTAATCTGTGTCTATCATACCTGTCAGCAAGCTTTCATGGTTGTTCCTTCAGTAAACATTTATTAGGTACCTACTGTGTGCCAAACCTTGTGCTGTATGTTTATCTTTTGCCTTTGCACCTCTTCTGCACCTCTCCACCTGCCTCCTGGCTTCCCTCCTTTCTGGGAATGTGCTAGCACGCTGATGCTCGATCCGTACTACCGCAATTCTTGTCCAAGATTCCAGGCACCCAGGTGCTACTCAGGACTCAGAACACCCAGCTCCAAGTTGATTCCTCACATTTTATCAATTCCCAATTGTACAGAAAAAGGTAGTAAAGACTAAAAGAGAAAAATTGTTCGCATTCATTCAAAATAAAGTGTGAATGGCATAAAAACTCATTACCAAGAGTATCACCTTTAAAACTAAAAAAAGTAATTGTCTCAAATCATTTGTAGACGAACCTTTAATTGGTCGATTATCACAAAGTTTTAGAAGAATCTCTCATCCACTAACCTGTTAAAAGCTAGACATCCTTTTCCTATACTTCTGTCTCCTCTGCTAATGTTTAAGGCCACACCTGACCTCCTAAGACAGCCATTTTGACTGGCTTCATACAGAATTGACAAACTGATTCTTAACCTATCTCATTCTCTCACATTGGGATAATATGGTCTTAAATATGATAGGAGGTAATGAAAATAGATATCCAAATTTTTTCTCATATACAAAACAAGGATCAATTAGGAAAACAAAATATAGACATGGACATATTGGTCATATCAATGGAAAAATAGTCTTGTGAGAGGAAATTTTTGAGAATAACAGTAATATTCATGTGAAAGAGATTTAACATTCTTCTTCAATGCTGTATTTTTATTGCATTTCTTAAGACAAGTTTATTGGAACCCACTGATATGTATTTAATATTTCTTATTTCACTGTCCCATAATGTTAATAATTCCAAATTCAAACATTTGTATTCACCAAGCAAAATACTATAACTTTATGTCTACTAATAGAATGATTAGGTAGATAGTAACAGGCCAATACCTGAATCCATCTTTGACCAAATCAGTGGAAAAATGGTTGACTTACCAGGAGTCTTATGGATGATGAAATTTTCTGTAACAAAAAAAAAAAAAAAGGGAAATTACCAGTGAGATATTTAACTTTTTAAAACAGTAAATGCATGGGGCACCTGAGTGGCTCAGTCAGTTAAGCATCTGATGTCGGCTCAGGTCATGATCTCACAGTCCATGGGTTTGAGCCCTGCACCAGGCTCTGCGATGACAGCTCAGAGCCTGGAGCTTGCTTTGGATTCTATGTCTCCCTCTCTCTGCCCCTTCACTACTTATGCTCTGTCTCTCTGTCTCTCTAAAATAAATAAACTTTAACAAAATAAAATAAAATAGTAAATCCATGCAATTTCAATTTCAAGAGGCAGCAATACATTAGAGATTTCATATTTAATTTCAGCTGGCCTATTCAGATTTAATAGTTAATTTCCAGTTAAAGTTAACTCCCTTCCACTACAATCTAAAACATAAGGGTTGTAGTTGAAATTATGTTAATTTCAGCTTGTCCAAATTAAACCCAAGTTATACCATGAAAAAAATAGGAGTGAAACCCAAGTTATACCATGAAAAAAATAGGAGTGAAACCCAAGTTATACCATGAAAAAAGTAGGAGTGTTACTATATTCCTTTATGTATTGAACTTTAACTTTTATCTTAATAAATACTGACCTCCAAAATCATTACCCCAGCCCTTAAGTCATTTCTACAACATAACTTTTATTCTTTGAATGCTTACAATATACTCAGAACAGTGGAAGATACTGTCAACAAACTAGTTCAATACATATGAATGAGTTATTATGATCTCCAAACTTGTGGGTCAAAGAGTTCTAATGAAGTAAAATAGCTTACCCTATGTAGCTTATATTTTAAAATGCAGAATCATGCAGAAGAATGAAACTGGACCACTTTCTTACACCACACACAAAAATAAATTCTAGATGGATGAAAGACCTAAACATGAGACAGGAAACAATCAAAATCTTAGAGGATAAAACAGCCAACAACCGTTTTGACCTTGGCCACAGCAACTTCTTACTTGGCATGTCTCCTAAGGCAAGGGAAATAAAAGGAAAAATGAACTCCTGGGACCTGATCAAGATAAAAAGTCTGCACAAAAAAGGAAACAATCAACAAAACTAACAAGCAATCAACAGAATGGGAGAAGATATTTGCAAATGACATATTGGATAAAGAGTTAGTATCAAAAATCTATAAAGAACTCACCAAACTCAACACCTGAAAAACAAATAACCCAGTGATGAAATGGGCAGAAGACATAAATAGATACTTTTCCAAAGAAGACATACAGATGGCCAACAGACATGTGAAAAGATGTTCAATATCGTCATCATAAAGGAACTACAAATCAAAACCACATTGAGATACTACTTCACACCAGTCAGATTGGCTAAAATCAACAGCTCAGGAAACAAAGGATCTTGGCAAAGGTCTGGAATAAGGGGAACCCTTTTGCACTTGTTGGTGCAGCTGCTCTGGAAAACACTGTGGAGATTCCTAAGAAAATAATAAAAAAAATTACCCTATGACCCAGCAATAGCACTACTAGGAATTTATATATATATTTATATATCTAAAGGATATGTAGTGCTGATTAATAGGGACACGTGTATCCCAATTATATATATATTTATATGGAATACTACTTGGTGATGAAAATGAATGAAATCTTGCCATTTGCAACAACACAGATGGAACGAGTATTATGCTAAGTGAAATAACTCAGTCAGCAAAAGGCAGATTTTATATGTTTTTACTCATATATGGAATTTGAGAAATTTAACAGAAGACCCTAGGGGAAGAGAAGAAAAAATAAGTTACAGAGAGGGAGACAAACTACAAGAGACTCTTAAATACAGAGAACAAACTGAGGGTTGATGGGGGTAGGGGGATAGGACGGCAGGGAAAATGGAAGATGAGCACTGAGGAGGGCACTTGTTGGGATGAGCACTAGGTGTTGTATGTAAGTGATGAATCCTGGAAATCTACTCCCGAAGCCAAGGCTACACTATATACAGTATATGTTAGCTAACTTGACAATAAATTATTTTAAAAAATAACAACAAAACAAAAAATAAATAAAAATGAGTAATATTTTTTCATTAAAAAATGCAGAATCCAACAATTCAAATCTGGATCTAAATGATTCTATAGTTTCTGTACTTTCCATCAAATCTCATAAAATTGGACATTTGTGGCTCTGGAAAATTAGGTCTAACTTTATTCTAATTCTAACATATTCTTAAAAAATTCAATGTAAATCATGACTGCTTAGAAAAACAGCAACTACTATGAAATTTTATAAAACTGTAAACGTATAACACTTGATGTAGAATGTTTCCTATCATAAGAAACAATTTCAAATATAGGTGTTTGAGCTTTATGCTTTTAATAGTTTATGAAAACAGATAAGTAAGAATAGATTCATAGTTTTTGTAGAATATTGTTTAGGAAATGAATCGGTACTTTATAATCATGTTTATTAAAAATAAAGAATTTAGGGGCACCTGGGTGGCTCAGTCGGTTAAGTGACTGAGTTTGGCTCAGGTCACGATCTCATGATTCATGGGTTCAAGCCCCACATTGGGCTCTGCGCTAATAGCTTGGAGCCTGCTTCAGATTCTGTGTTTCCCTCTCTCTCCCTGCTGTTCCCCCACTTGCGTGCTCTCTCTCTCTCTCTCTCTTTTTCTCTCTCTCTCAAAAATAAATATACATTTTAAAAAAAAGAACTTTGGTGAACAAATATGATAGACTGTTACAATTTATGACGGCCAAGCATAGAACTTTTATAATACATTTTAGCTTGAAAATGATCATGTATAGCAAAGCAATTGCCTTCATAATTGATCATTACAAGCATATTAAGTTGAAAAGTAATCCTGTAAATGCAGAAATGTAGTCTGTTCATACTCTCCCTACTCCTTCTTTTATTTATTTATTTTTCCCTCCATACTCTTTCATCAAGTGAGTAGATATTTGTTCCACTCACGTTAGCCACTTCTACCAATTCCCCTTACTACTTACACCTCACAAGTTTCTAAGTGAATTTCACAACTGTGCTTTAATACACATAATTCAATATTGTTGTTTGCTTTAGTTCTTGTTTCAAGTGGAATACAAGTGCTGGGGAACAGAGTCTGTGTCTTATCCATGTTAATCCTGTGCAGACCACAATATCCATAAGCACTGAGCAAAAGACAGTCAACTAGTGTTGAGCTAATAAATCTTTTTTTTTTTTTTTTCCTGAGAGAGAGAGAGACAGTGTGAGCAGGGGAGAGTCAGAGAGACAGGGAGACACAGAATGTGAAGCAGGCTCCAGGCTCTGAGCTAGGTGTAAGCACAGAGCCCGACACGGGGCTCAAACCCACAAACCGTGAGATCGTGACCTGAGCCAAAGTCGACGCTTAACCAACTGAGCCACCCAGGCGCCCCAAGCTAATAAACCTGAAGATTTCTATCCCTAGTAAAACTTGTGGGAATATGCGCTCTGTTGTCTACATTCAGTGAGAATATAAATTGACACAACGTTTCTGGAGGGTCACTGTCATATACATAAATGTCCAAGCGTTTCAACCTAGCCATCCCAACTTGGGACACTTTCCTTGGGGTCTTTCTCTGTGCATGATTTTCCCCTTAGAACCACCACCTTGTTTCTTCCTTCACAATTTTTTTTTTCAGTTGGCTAAACCCTATTGTCTGTTAAACTTCAGCTTAAAAGCAGCACCCCATGTAAAATTCCTCCTAATATTAAAAAGAAATGTTAAGTGACTTTATTTTGGATTCCCAGAGCCTCCAGTGTATCGCATCCCAGCACTTACTTACACAACTGCTGTATCCTTATGCCCAAGAGTATCTGCCAAATTGTATTTTGATAAGTGTCTATTAAATTAGTGAGTAAATGAGTGAACTAATGAATAAATAAATTAATTAATGTGTTTGAACCCATGATGTAGAATAATTGTATTTTACAACATTAAAATTTACCAGCCATCATAACAATTTTTTTTCATAGAACATCCTTATTTCATTAAAGGATTATTAAACCTAAAGCAAAAGGAAACCTAATTTGTTGTTCTCTTTCTACAATTTCTGCATCAAAGAATAATCCATATGCTTAGTGTAAGCATCATCTCAAAAAGTATGATGTGGAAGTCTATAAACAAAAAATACATAGGTCTGGGCCCTCTATTAGGAAGAATCATAGAACTGAGAATGAGCTATTTTGTGACCTCTGAATTCCTACATCCATATTTTATTATAGTTCAAACTAACTTGGATATCTTCCTCAAGAACACTATAGGCATGACTAAAGAGTCCTCTTGGATCATTCCAGTAAAAAAGAACATGTTCTTTTTTTCCTACCCTGCTTAGGATCCTTTAATAACAAATCTTCTCATAAATATGCAGTAAAGGAAAAGAAGGGAAGAGAAAAGCTATAAGAGAGGAAGTTCATTTTATCCATTTAATTTGCTGTACATATTGAAAAATCAGTTTAATTATTTCTATTTTCCCCAAAAAAGAATCTAAAAATCCATATTGTAATGTATGTCTATCTTAAATATATACATATATGCATATAAATATAAAATATGTATAAATACATATAACTTCACATATACCTTATATAATATTTTTATAAAGTTTTCAAACAACAGATTGTACTCATCTCATCTAATCATTAGCCAACTAACTTAAATGACTTTAGATCTACCTGGATTCTTAATGTTAATCTGATGCAATCACTTAAATATAGAAGTGGGAAAACTGGATTACATGGAAGATTTTTTGAGGTCTTCCACAATCACCGACCATGAGGACCTGACAGAGATAAATGACACTGGAAATACCCCTTCACCTTAGTCTTCACCTTAGTCCCCAGTTTACCTTCAACCAATGTGTTACTTGTAAGTGCTATCAATGACAGTTTAGACCCTAAGCTGTAAACATCAACCCAGTAATGACTTATCCCTGAACTCATTCTCAGAAAAGTTCACACATTGAAAAATATTTTACAATTTTTATATCTATTTGCCAAAAATTATACATATGAACCAACACACACACATATACACACAATCTTACTAAACCAAGGATAGTAATAGTTCATGTCTGAAAAAAAAATAGAAAGCTCATACATCAGATATTTGGCATACGAAGATTTCCTATGATTCTTTTATGCCATCTCCCTCCCCCCACCCTAACCCCTTGGTGAGATTAATCGTGTGACAAATGACATGAGATGGCCTTATGAAATTTTGTCTGGAACAATTTTTACTGCTAATGGAAATTATAAATAATAAGTGCCTTTCGTCAACTGCATTCTTCAGTAATCTAATTGTATCAAGCTAATGAGACCTGGGTTAGGAAATGTTCTGAGGTTCCCATGCCCCAGGTCAGGGAACGCTGAAAACATCTCCGAGCAGATGTGCTCAGTCTCACGAGGATGGCAGCTGGAGCATGTGGTCACTCCACAGAGGGCCAGCTGTGCAGAGGGCTGTGCACTTGACCTACTGCTAGAGGTAAACAGCCCTTAGGCTTCCTGTTGGTTGCTGTAAACCTCTAGGGGGTGGGGCAGACAGATAAAATTCTCCTTTTCACCCTCTGTCCCCCAACCTTTTATTAATTCTGTGGAGGATTCTCCCCATTTTCTTCCCAGGGAAAATGGCTGTAAATATTGCCTTTTCAGATACTAACCTATGTGTTGGTATCTGCATGCGGTGTGTTGAAGGGATCCAGAGGTCCAGGGAAGGCTTGCATGAGAATGAAAACACCTCTTTTCTCCATTACTTCAAATCAATATTGTTTACTCTGCATTTACAAAGGTTGATACAACATCACTCCAGTCTGTTACAGACAAACTGCTGTTTGTTTTTACGGCTGGAGAAAAGGCGTTTAAATAACAAATTCCAACATGCCCAAAAAGTAGTTATGATCACTCCCCTAACCTTGAGGTTAGGAAGTGTGGGCAGTAGAGCTGAGATACAATTACCTACACCCTGCAAGTGATGTCATGTAAAGGCAACACGAACTTGGAAGGTGATTCTAATATTTGTTCAATCTCCAAAATCCAATAGAAGATTGTTGTTTCCTCAGTTACTCATAAGTTTTTAAAGTTTCTCCATTTTCAGTGCAATTGGGAAGTATTTTTCTTTTCTCTCATTTGTTTCTTTGTCTGTTTTTCAAAGTACAGCTGATCCCACTCTTCTATCCTTCTCCAACTCCATGTACCATGTGAGTGGTACACACACACACACACACACACACACACACACACACACAGGCACACCTGTGCCTCCTTTTCTCCTTTGACCCAAAGATCACTGATACCATAGTATTATATCAGCAAAGAACTGCCCCTTCAGTAAGCCCCCCGGGGGGTTATTTGGAACGTTTCAAATGTCCCAAGAATGAGGACGCTTACTGACTTTCTAGAAATGGGATCAGTTCTCATGGTGAGCATATTCCCCCTCTTCTCATTTTTAACTCAAATATTTTCTTTGTGCTGTCCATTTACATCCTGCCAGAGGAGTCTTCCTCTCCTGAGGCGTTTACATCTTTCACATATTTGCAGACTGTTATCATGCTCCTCTTAGCAATCACTTAGCCAAAATATACATTACTCGGTGCTCTTTTAATCTCTCCACATAAATCAAGCCCTCGGTGCCCTAATCATTTTGTTGTTCGTCTATGAAGTCACTCCAATTTGGCTTTGCATTCTGAGGTGACAAAAATGGAAGACAGATTCCCTGTTCAGATTCAGTGCTGTCATGTTGAGGCCCCATCACCTCCTGCTCCTTCATATGAAACTCTTTCATATGCCAACTGATTCAGTACTCTTCTTCTACTGTTGGATTATGTTGCTGTTACATAGTTTTCTCCCTAGAGGTTTAATCTGGTGGGAACCTTGAAGTGGGTTATTATGCTATTTTTGAACAATAACGAGAATAGAAATTGCATTTATTTTTGATAAAGACAGCGGAAGCAGACCTCCATGTCCCTATGCCAAAGTTCCCAAGCATTTATTAGATCTATGGAGTTTTCACATTTTTCCAAAGAGTTTCCATTAAGAATAAACTCAGACATGGAAATTTCGAGGCCCCAAAAGGAAACATTTTAGAAAAGGAAAGTAGGAGCTTATATTGAAATACCTCTTGCAGCTTCACCAAATATGCTCTGATACAGGCACAGAATCATAAGTAGTTTACTTTATAAGTACTTGCTAAATTTCAGAAAGAAAACCAAATGAAACTTGAATACTTAAGAAGTCTTTTGGAGGCATTTTCTTTCAAAAGTGTATCATATTGCTGCTTTTAAATTTGTGTCATCCAGTGATAATCCTTCAGTTTCCTGATTGGCCATGGTATTTGGAACTGACTCCCCTTTGAATCACTCTGTATGCTGAAGGCGGGTGTGGATGCTAATCTGTGGGTCATTAACACCTCATATATGTTAGTTCAGAGATCTCCGGGTGTGCCTGTGTTTGCACTGCCAACACGCATAGCATTTCTTGGAAATGCAGTTTTTGTTTTCTGAGGGTTTGATTTGAAATATTTTCCATTTAAGCATTTTCACCCTCACTGAATAATCACTATTTTTGGAATTTGGCTTTATTTTAATTCTTCTTTTCTGAACTCATTGATTACCAGAGATATGCACCAGCTGAAAAGTCAAAAGAGGAGGGAGGCGTCTTGGTTCCTTGCTCCCTGGAGCTGATGTCTTGGGTAAAACAAGCCTATCACCCTGTCAGCCCCATCTGACTCCTGATTCCCAATCTTTACCTACAATAACATTTTCATTCTTGTGGAATTTACAAACTCCCAGTGTGATTTTCAATATATCTGAGACATTCCTTTTCTATTAATATTAGAATACTGAATAAATTCTCTTTCTTATCCTCTCTCCAGCATGTGAGTTTAAATGCCAACTTCTGGATCATAATGGCCCATGCACAATTCTTGCTCACTTTGCCTCTCATTTTTCAAAACCTATAAAATAATCTATCATTCTTCAAAACCATGGAAAATAATCTTTTGAAACAAATATCAAGGCCATGAATGTTAGACACCTTTGAGACTAGCTCGATTTTGGAAATTTCACTGGTACATTAGCTATCTGGGATAGGAGTCAGATTTATAACATCACAGGAAACCATACAAATGAAACAAAACCAAACTTCAGATCCTCCTGGCAGTAAGATAGTGATGCCAGGCACTAAGTCGCGTTGAGGTGCGTCCTGCCAGCAGCCTTTACAGTTGCCGGCCCTCCCACCTGACACACTCTTCCCACAGACACATGCGTGGCTGGTCACTTTTGCTTCCATCCCATTATTTACTGAAACCTTCTCTTCTTCTTGAGGCTTTGACCCATCCATCTAAAGCAGGAGCAATCACACAGGCACCTCCTATCTAGCTTCTCTTCTCTGCTTCATTTCTTTTCTCTATCATTTATCAATATTGAACATGTCAGACATTTTACATTTTAATCCTGCTTTTTTCCCCCACCTCTTTGGTTAAAATGTAAGCCCGTAAAGGCAGACATTCTTGTCTCCTTGTGGTATCTTCAGAAACTACAATAGTCTTCAGAGCACTGTAGGCACTCAATAGATATTTGCTGAGTGAAGAAATGAAAATAAAATTCTAATAGACCAAACAAATTAGAAAGTAACTTTGAGTTTATTGAAACCGAGTGATACCTAAAATATACCTTTCTATAAGGCAAAATTAAAAATGAGGTAAGTGTAACTGAAATAGCAGGATTGAATTTAGGAGGATTAATCTGTAATAGGAAATTTTTGCTTTCCCTTTACTTTAACATACATACACATGGACACAAATATATTCAATTTGCAAATAAATCATTACTTTCTAAGTGATGTTGGAATAGGGAGAGACACGCAGTTCATCCTTAATACCATCTCCGCCAGGGTTCTATGTAATACAAAATAGAGAAGAGTATTGATTTAATTAAGAACAGTTACACAAATGTAATGTTTTCCAAATCCTCTCTGTGCTTCAAGGACTAAATGAAATCATGTTTCTTCCATAAAACTACTGCCAACTACTCTAGTCCATACACATCCCTCCCTTCTTTATATTCATATCTTCAAGTTAATAATTTTTGAGAATTGGTTTGTGCCAGGCACCACCCCAGTACTGGAAAAGACTCAGCTAAGGAAAACCTCTCATGAGACAGAGTTTTATTTAATTTAATTTTGCCATGAACATTGTTAAAATTAATCTGACTTTCTGCTCACTTCCTCTGCTCTCTATCTCTTGCACATACTAGTCTCCAACACACCACACACTTTAGTTAGTTATCCTATTACTGCCAGCTCTTCCACTGGAATGAAAAGCACGTGACATCACAGCATATAGGGCAGAGTTAAGCACATGGTAAGACTTTTTTCTCTTGCCTGTCATCTGGGACTGTGAGTAGACTCCTGTATCTGTTACGATTCAATAAGCAAAAGAGAACCCATTTTGGGTAGCTAAAACGGGAAAGTCCAGGCAGGTAACTGGTAACATCAGGATTTAGAAGAGGGTTATAGAGACAATCAGAATAAAGTGAATGAAGCAACCCAAAGGTTATCTTGGACCAAAAGCATAGTGATTTCCTGTTCACAAGAAAGCGTACGGAATGAAAGCTCACTGTTTAGCAGGGAACTTAACAAGAAAGGATTTTGAGGACTAATTGTTTTCTAAAGCTAAAAGCTTTTAATTCATTATACAAACGTTTCTCTTGGGGCTCCTGGGTGGCTCAGTCAGTTAAATGTTGGACTTCAGCTCAGGTCACGATCTTGTGGTCTGGGAGTTCAAGCCCCGCATTGGGCTCTGTGCTGACAGCTTAGAGCCTGGAGCCTGCTTCAGATTCTGTGTCTCCCTCTCTCTCTGCCCCTCTCCTGTGCTCTCTCTCTCAAATAAATAAACATTAAAAAATTGTTTTTCTTTTATGGGTGATGCTGGAGGGCTGGTGAGGGGGCTGGATCCCTGTGGGTAGAGTGTGGAGTTTTCCAGGGAAACAAACAAGGCATGTTTGGAGCCTGCAGGGTTCACTCTTTTGACTGTGGGTATGTGTGGGAAGAGTAAGTGCAGGTCTTGAAGGGGGGAGGGGAATGGGCTGGAATGTGCTGCATGTCAGGGAGGCTCAGAAATTGGTAGAATCTGACTCTAAGGTGCTGTAGCTCCTGGGACACTTCCCAGAGGAAGTTGGTTCTCATAATATGTTGGGAGCTCTACAGGGCTAGTGCACCTGGGAGTCCCTTGGTGCTGGGGTCCCTTGTCCTACACCAGTTCATAAGGAGACTGGCTCGCACCATCTCTCACACAAACCCTAATGCCCATGGATGCCTCCCTTCCCTCCCTCCTCAGAATCACAGTGCCAGGGCACCTCACCTCAAAGGCCAGATGGTGGGGTGCAGGCTCGGGCCCCAGAACTGTGCAGGGGGGGCGGGGCGGCACCCCAGACCGTAATGGGAAAGTGAACTGTGTATTTGTAATGACGGGCATCTTCACTTGAGGGACAAGGGGCCAGTCATCTTGCTGGAGCTCAGGGACGTGTTCACATGGACATGCTGAATCCATTTTGGGATCTCCCAGAAGAGACGGTGCCAACTGGGGGAGACACTGCCAAGGCCCAGAGAAGCAGTATCACTCCACCTTTTCCACTCTTGCCCTCCAAACTCTCAGTAGTACTTCAGATGGCAAAACCCAGCCAAAGGCAGCTAAGAAACCCATCCTGCGGGAGGCGGGTCCAGCTGCAAGATTAAACAGAGCAGAGCAAACGGCGGGGCGGATGCCTCTGAAGGCGAACAGGCCTGGCAAGGGGAAACACCTAGCAAGGAAAAACGTGACAGAACACTTTTTTGAACGTGTAACTCAATGGAGTTTCTTTTGTTTTCTTATTTTAAAAAAGCATTCTGGAAACTTTCTGGAAAACCGAACTTGTGCATATGAAATGGGTGACTCATACATGGGAAAGGCTTTACAGGAAATTGCCTGGTATACGGCTCAACATTTATGCACTTGTGTGGATAAAGAGGTGTCTTGATTCAAAAGGGTACTGTCGGTGTTAGTGGTAGAAGGAAGAAGTTTATTGTAAGGTTTATTATCAGAGGATAATTTAGAAATTGAGATTAAGAAAGAAATGTCCTGGGGCGCCTGAGTGGCTTAGTCGGTTGAGCGTCTGACTTCCGCTTAGGTCATGATCTCGCAGTTCGTGGGTTCGAGCCCCGCGTCGGGCTCTGTGCTGATTGCCAGCTCAGAGCCTGGAGTCTGTTTCAGGATCTGTGACTCCCTCTCTCTCTGACCCTCCCCTGCTCACGCTGTCTCTCTCTCTCTCTCTAGAAATTAAAAAAAAAAAAAAAAGAAATGTCCTATGGTTGGGTCTCTTTTATTTATTCATTTATTTTGCAGACTTCAACATTACTCAAGTAACAATCTCTTTAAAGCAGTATTTATATTAAGTTTTTAAAAAATATTTATTTTTGAGAAAGAGAAAGAGAGAGAGAGAGAGAGAGACAGAGAGCTTGAACCAGGGCAGGGCAGAGAGAGAGGGAGACATAGAATCTGAAGCAGGCTCCAGGCTCTGAGCCTGTCAGCACAGAGCCTGACATGGGGCTTAAACCCACCGACCCCGTGAGATCATGACCAGAGTGGCAGTCAGGCATTTAACTGGCTGAGCCACCCAGGTGCCCCTGTGTTTCTATGTAAGATAAAAGAGGAACAGATAGAAAATGATTGGACTAATTTAACTTTTTTACGTGAAGTAGGAATAAAACCCCAACGTCTTTATGCCCTCCTACAAAGAAAATGCCCTCCAGAGAGAAAGAGGGAGAGAGAGAGAGAATATAAATATGAGAGAGAGAGAAAACCACATCGAATGAGGACCCTCTGTAAATACAGAAGTTTGGTTGGTATTTTTTCAAACTGCTTAATACTGCTGAATGGACCTCTTTACATGACAAACACCAGATGGAAAAATCAGTTGAGAGTCACAAGCCGAGGATGATTTCATTACAAAATGATCATTTATTCATAATTATCCAGAAAAGCCCAAAACCCTACAGTGCTTTCATAACAACATTTGTGTTACCAAAATATAGCAAGAGTATACTTTTGCTAAAAGTTTACATTCTAATCTGCAGCAGAAACTTAATTATTCTAATATGATAAACACATAAAATGCCCGTCTAATTTTAAAATTGGAATTTCAATTTCCAGTAACATTTCACCATGACACCATTTGCAGTTTTTCTCCTAAAGTGCTCTCTACAAAAAGTAATGTAATAACATAGCTTTTCTGATTAACCAAACAACTGATAATCAAGAAGACAAAGTGATTTACTCTCATCCTTATGTAAATAAAAAGCTTATTTCTTCCCTCTCTAGTTGCATCTAACAATATGATGCTTTAAGTAAGTTTTAGGAGGCTTTATAACAATAAAATGCTTTTCAAGAGTTTTTGAGAGACCTGGGCCAAAAATTCAATTTAGAACACTGCTTCAAATGACCACACAGCATGTCTAAAGCCGTATCGTGACATGTCCGCATCGTCATTTGGTGATAAACAAAATAAAAAGATCTGCCATTGAAACTTAAGTACCGGAGATCGGTTACATAAACTGCAACATCCTAAAGCTCAGCACTGTACAGTCAACAGCTTGAGGCGGCTCTTCCAGTGAAACATACTTTGATTGTTTTTCCAGACAGGCAAGATTAATAGCTGAAAATCATGGCCTTTGACTTCTGACATAAATTCTTAGAAGTGAAATGCAGTTGGAAAAACTGGTGAAAACTTAAATGGTGGCTATAGAGCAAACTAATCACCATATATCTACAATAACTGAACATATACACCCAATTGGGGGCCACAGATTTCCTGTCTAGCTTATTTCACAGCACAGCCAAGCCATGTCCAGTGTGGGGTGCGTCCTCCTA
The DNA here is from genome assembly GCA_017311185.1 of Proteles cristata cristata. Lineage (NCBI taxonomy): Eukaryota > Metazoa > Chordata > Mammalia > Carnivora > Hyaenidae > Proteles > Proteles cristata. The sequence goes on from JAESUZ010005470.1 coordinate 754,563, forward strand.
GCTGGGCTTCTACAAAATGAGGCCTCAAACTGCTGACTCCCTGGAGAGTGCGCAGTGTTTACAAGTGTGATTTCCAGAGAAAATAAACATTTATAAATACAGAGGATTTGTTTCAGCTGACATTTTAATAAGCCTTGTTTAGAAATCACTGTGTAGACGCCTTACTTCATAATATCACAGTCCTGAATCGTCCTGGGGAACAGATACCGATGACTTCCATTATACATTTAAGTAGTTAAGATGAGAAAATTATCATTAAATCTTGGCATATGTGTAAGTTGTTTGAAAGAAAAATGTATATCTTTTATTATGGACCATGACCTTTAGCAGTAATTTATCATATTATCACTACTAAAATAAGAACGATTTTTATAGCTTAATTATAAAATAATACAATATAATGCATTATGATATCATTCATAATTCATTTATGATATTAATAAAATATCAGCTATATGCAACTACCAGAAACAAGTCAAATCAGTAACTTTGTAACTGCCTTCAACCATGCATCCAATAAAAGAATAATTAAATTAATACCTGTGTACCAAACGAGTTCTCAATAAAGAGTTAATGGCCCTTTTCGCTACAGTGTAAAAATGGAAATCCAAATAGTATTCAGTGGCACCGAAGCAGCTCACAAGCGGCAGTTTTCATAAGAGCTATTGTATTATAAATTCTCAAGGAAAAAGATCCCAGGATGAAAAACTGATAAGTAACAAGCCATATAGTGATGATTCAGATAAAAAGCTTCCTGTAAAACAATAAAACACCCTTTTTCTCATAAATCCCATAATCCTGGCTAAATCTTTGCTGTGAAACAAGGAAAGTATCTTAAGTTTCCAAAAGAAAGGGGAAATATACATGCGCTCTCTCTCTCTCTCTCTCTCTCTCTCTCTCTCTCTCTCTCTCTCATTTAGTTTATCTTTAGGATCCTCATATTCTAACCCTGAAATATGACTCAGCCTTTGAACTTTAAATATCATGTCCATTCATTGGTTACGGGCATGTCTCAGTCTTGGAAAAAGAAAACTCTAAAGGGGAATTTCTGTTTGTTTGCCTTCTCTTAAAATGTATCATTTGTTCGCAAGAGCTTTAAGATAACTTGTTACAATTCTCTTAGGGAAAAAGAACAAATGTTTCATTGTTATTAATTTTAAATGTGCATGTCATTAATATTTATTTATTTCAAGATGATGAGCTTTTAGAAACTTGATAATTTGCACATCTCTTCCTGACTTTTGATTCAAGATGATATAGTGAGAAGATGAATTAATCCCCTTTTCCTCTTGAGGGCTTTCTGAATAAAAAAAGACATGGAACACATAAAATTAATAAACCCAGAGAACCCAATAGGACAGGTGGTTATCACTATCATCATGGATATTTCAGTGAGGTTTTAGGAGGCTGAAAGTAGACAGAAGTGTGTAAATCAGTGAGCAGAGCAGAATTTGCTATAGAAAGTCTCTCATCCCTGGGAGATGAAAATCCATGTTTCCATCAGACCACTGAAATGGCTTTGGGCTTAGAGGAAGAGATGACATGGAAGGAGAATGATCATTTAAGAGTCATTATTTTGGATAATATGCCAAGCCATACTGCTCGAAGATAGTCCAGCATTTGTATTTATGGGGGGGAGGGCACAAAACAAACAAAAATAGTAAACCCAGAACATTGTTTACAAAAGAAATTAAATGAGATATCTGGAGAGAGAAACAGTAAGGCTGGTGTGTATACTGAAGTCCTGAATACAGCTCTGATTATTCTGACATGTGACGTGTAATCACATACCTAGCACCTTATTTTGTATATCTGTGATAAGCCTGATGACCCACTCTACTCATATATACAAATCCTACTGTCTATTCAAGTGATGTGCATGAAAAGAACTATTTGCATGTCTGCAATTTTGCCCAAGAAATCCATATCTGCTAACCCTTCTTTTCTCTTAAAAAAGAACAGGCAAGTAAGATCATCAGGTGAGTGCAAAATCAATAACGTCAAAAAGAAATACCAAGATAAACAGAAAAGATGGTTCTGGAGCTAAAAAAAAAAAAAAAAGTAATGAGTAACTCAGTAAACAAAAGAGGAGAAAACAACAAAATCTTCCCTTGTAAAACAGAGAAATCAGAGGTGACATTAGGTCAATGTAACAAAAACACAATGCTATGTAAAAGGAAAGCAAAAATATTAAAGAATATAATTAGCGTGCTTAGGTGATTAGAGACTAAAGATTCAGCTAAAAAAAGGAGGAGACATGTGCCTCAGCTCTTCCCCTGGGCACTTGTTTGCTAGCTTGCTCTCAAAATAAACAAAGAAATAAGAAGGAGGAAAAGGAGGGGAAGGGGTGTTTTGACCCAGTAGGTATGACAGATAGATTGCCTGGGTGATCAGTTGGTTAAGTGTCCCTCTTGATATTGCAGTTCATGAATTCCAGCCCCACATCAGACTTGGTGCTGACAGCTCAGCGCCTGGAGCCTGCTTCAGAGTCTTTATCTCCCTCTCTTTCTGCTCCTTCTCTGCTCGAGCTCTGTCTCTCTCTCTCTCTCTCTCTCTCTCAAAAATAAATAAACATTAAAAACTGTGAGAGAAAAAGGTAGTCACAGAGCACGAACATCTTACTAAAAAAGAGCTCTAGAAAAACTAAATTGAGAAAAAGGCTGAAAAGAAATTATCCAATTATTAGAAGAATAATAGAGAATTTAAGTCAGCGGTCTTTATAGATTTAATTTATTTTGATAATTCAAGTGCCCAATACTCAAGGAAATGTTTTTTTTCAACTATCCTTGTGAAAATTTAAGAACTCCAAGGATAGAAGTACTGCAATTTTCCAGATAAATACAATGACTTATTAAAATAAATAAAATTGAGACTGGAATGGTAATTCACCATAGCAATACCAGATTATAAAATATTAAAGAATGTAGGAGAAAACATATTGTTTATTTAGAACTCTAGGTCACAATAAAATGTTACTCAAATGTGGTCACAACAAAATGTTATTCAATATGAGGGCTAAATAAAGACAGTTCAAACAGAGAGGGCCCCCAAAAATTCACCTTTCATATATCCTTTCTTAGATAGTTATTTGCTTAGACAGTTATGTGTTCCAGAAAAAAAAATATCTTATAAATACTCAGGAAAAATATTGGAAATCAGGAAAAATATTGGAAATCAGGAATGCAGACTATAACCCAGGCAATCCTTCAATTCAAATCTGGGCTGATGGCTTATTTGTGAGGTCTAAAAATGAGCTAGTCTAAGTTAAAGCCTCAGGAAAGAGGCCTCCAAGAAAACAAAACAAAACAAAACAAAAAACAGGGGAGGAATTCAAGAAAGCTAATTTTCATAAAAAGACAAAAATTTTGAGATTTTGATAAATACACACAGAGAAAGACAAAGTTCCCAAGAAAATAAACAAATGACAAAATACGATGGTCCAATTGTAAACCTAAGTAAATTCACCATGATTCTTAGCTCTTGAATGGTATGTGGAAAATAAGAATCTAGGTGACTTTGATCCTAGAAATACTTTTTAAATTATTATTATTATTTAAGTGTTCCCAGGATCATGGCATTAGACCTTAAAGAAAGGAAATTTCATTCTATTTCTTCTGGCAGTGAATCATATTCACATGGTCATAATAATGTAGAAACTGCAAATTGGTTTCCAACTTTAAAAATCAACTCATGGACAAAACATGCGAGAATTACTTGTGTATGCAGAAGAGAATGTATTAACCAGCTGTAAATCAGAAAAAATGAGGAAGAGGAAAGGTAGAGAGAAGAGTAGTTAAAATACCAACTGGAATTGATGCTTCAATAAGTAGAGGTATATGTAAATCATTCAGAGTTACAAGGTAATGGATGGAAGTTCTCAAAGTAATGATAAAACTGTCAAACTTTGGCAGGAAGTTGGGGGAGGGAAGATGACATAGAATGAGATAAATCTTGCCTGTCTTTGGAAGTGAACAGACATTGTCTCAAGTTGGAAATTAAGAAATGGACATATAAACATACCTAGTGTGAGAAAGATAACCTACAGAAGAATGATAACAGAAATAGTCAGAAAACTTGGCCCTGGAGATTGAAGATGGGAATAAGAGAAAAATAATTGGAGGACTGCTTTTCATTAAAATTCTTCTCTATCATGTGATTTGTTTTAATGCGCACATAACCATGATAAAATTTCAAAATAAAAATAAAGCTAACTTCTTTTAGAGCACTTTCAAAAAGCTTTCTTTGACCCTAGAAAAAAATACTTTGTATTGCAGAAAACAGCATATCGATTAAAAAGGTCTTTTTTTTTTTTTTTGGTGACACCAACCATCAACTCCAAGTACAAAATATAGACTATTTCAACTAGAAACTTGTTTCAGAATGTAAAAGAGAATCTTAACAACCTCAAATTTAGCTATGGGTTCAACCTAGTGTTATTTGTTTAGATATTTGGATGCATGATTGAAGTAGCTCATTTTATTTTCAACATCCAGTTGCATATGTGTAACTTTTTAGGTAAAACTAAGTAAAGTATCATATTATTTGAAATCCTTTCACTGTACAAACTTTGCTAACTGACTGACAGAGAAGGCTGTGATGATTACCAAGGACCTGTGATTATTTCCAGGATCTTTAATTTGTGAATTAAAGATGATTTGTGAGATAGATGAGCTAATTTGGCATAACTGGTCAAAAATGTACTCCTTTAAAAGCTGCTGAACAAGGAATTGAGTAAATATAAGCATTGTCTACATTGAGCACATCCCTGTGAGGTGGTCTTTGGATCAGTAACAGAGTGTCAAATGAATGAAGCAAATTTTCAAATAAGTGCAATAGGTAAATATTGTGCCATATTTCTTTTTTAAAAAGTAGCAAAGGCTGGGGCGCCTGGGTGGCTTAGTCGGTTAAGCGTCCGACTTTCGCTTAGGTCATGATCTCGCGGTTCGTGGGTTCGAGCCCCGCGTCGGGCTCTGTGCTGACTGCCAGCTCAGAGCCTGGAGCCTGTTTCGGTCTGTGACCCCCTCTCTCTCTGACCCTCCCCTGCTCACGCTCTCTCTCTCTCCTAAAAATAAATAAAACATTAAAAAAAATAAAAGTAAAATAAAATAAATAAAAAGTAGCAAAGGCTAACCATTGACCCATAATCCTGGTATGCTATTAACTCCTTCAAACCAAGGGTCAATCTGAGCTGGGTTCATATAAATGATTCCAAGAATCATCCTAATTATGATGTTTTGCCAAATTTATTGGTCTAGTATATGATTCAATGAGTGTTACAAGTTCATCTCCACTTCCTCCTGATGTAACCAATGGTTAGAAGAATAAGGCTTATGTTTGTGTTGGGTATTAGTCCTTTTATAAATATATAACATGGTCCTATTATATATTTACCAAGGCCTTATTAATCTGTTGCAATGAATATGAAATCCATATATGAGATGGTCTTGAGAACGTAACAAAGTAGACCCAAGTTGCATAAAAATTAGAGTTTTCCAGAGTAGAGCTGCTCAGTGCACTGTTATACTACTTACACAATGATTTAGAAAAACTATAATCATATATTTTGAAGGATAACCATTTAAAAAGATGAATATATCCCCTATTATAAATTAAATTAAATTATTTGGGATGATCCCATACTTAACCTGATATAAAGATGCTAGCAGACCATTTCAAATACAAAGGATTCTCAAATGTGGTGTCTTTATTTTGGAATTCAGACACAAGGTGTCAATTCATCCCAAACAGATGAAGTTTGGGAGGCACATATTAGAATGAGATTTCTAGTTTAGAAATCCAGATTCCTTTTTCTTCACTGAAGTGATCCACAGAATAATGGGAAGGCATTCCTATATATGGCTGCCTCTCCCATGTTTGGGTAAATCAGCAATGACCAGATCATCTAAATCAGGGTTACAAAATCGGAGGAATTATAAAATGGTCAGTATTTGCTGTTTGCCAAGGAGAGTGCTATGCATTTTGCCTGCTTTACCTACTTGAATCCTCTCTGTGGACCCCTGAGGTGGGTGTAGTTTGCATATTTCACACATCAGGGTAAAAGGTCACAGACTGGAAAGTGACTTTCCCAAAAGACAAAGACAGCTAGTGAGTGCCTGAAATGGGATCTGAACTGAGGCCTTCTGGCTACAGAGTACACAGCCTCTTCTTAGGCCATCTCTAGCCAAATGTATCAGAAACATAATTTTCTTACCAAAAAAAAATCTTTCTTTTTCATTCCAGGGCATTAGATTCCATAGAATAAATAAAATATTCCTCAGACACTGACATAAAAAAATGGGTAAATGTTATTGTTAGGGAAAAAGTCTATAGACTCTTGACTATATTGACTTCCTTTGCCCGAAAAATCTTGCTCTTTCTATATACATGGCAACTGCATGCAAGTTTTTACCTAAATCTCACCATATCTGAGTGGTCTTTATGTAAATAAGTATATACAATATTACTCTTCTGCATTTAGCTCTCCATTGTCTTAATTTTATTTTTCTTTATAGCACTTTATAGGATTTAACGCCATCTGATATCCTACACATTAATTTGTTGTTTCTTCCTTTATTGTGTAGTCTCACTAGAGTATAAACTCCTGGAGATCAAGGGTTGTCCATTTTGTTCACTGATATATTGTGAGTACATGGGACAGGCAGCGATTCGCAATCAGTTGGTGATGAAAAAATATATCTCTTTCTTAAAATTTATTTATTTTGAGAGAACAAGAGAGAGGGGGGCAGAGAGAGAAGGGGGGACAGAGAATCCAACGTGGGCTCCATACTGTCAACACAGAGCCCAATGTGGGACTCAAACTCATGGACTGTAAGATCATGACCTGAGCATAAGTTGGATGCTTAACTGACTGAGCCAACAAGGTGCCCCTCAATAAATATATCTTGAATGAATAAGATTTTTTAGTCTTATGTTACCATCTGAACAGAAAATAGTTAGTTCTGGGGTCCCTGGGTGGCTCAGTCGGTTAAGTATCCCACTCTCAGGTAATGATCTTAGTTTGTGAGCTCAAGCCCCCATGTTGGGCTCTGTGCTGACAGTGCAGAGCTTGCTTGGGATTCTCAGACTCCCTCTGTCTGCCCCTCCCATGCTCACTCTCTCAGCCTCTCTTTCAAAATAAATAAATTTAAAAAAAGAAAAAAAAGAAAACAGTTATTTCTGCAGTTGAAGAGCCATGGACAACAGCTTTACTCCAAGCTAGACATGGATACCAAATGGAAATGGTTGAGAGAAAGTGGAAGCATCACCACAATGTATCAGAACTCTTAGAATGAAAGAAATACTCAAAGGCTATACCCAAAAAAAGGCATACAAAGGGAGCATGAGCTGCACCATTTTTACAATAAAGGCCTTCTAAAGCCACATATATTTTGGTGCATTGCAGCCACAATAACCAGTGACATGATTTTTGCATGATCACATGTATGTAAAAATGTATGTTAATTATTTATAAGATAAGGACAAAGATCTATCTCAGTACCAGCCTTATATTAAATATGTCATTTTCCTTTCTGTTTCCCACTCTTTTCTTAGAATTTGTTGTATTTTATACTTAGCATCGAAGATTTCTTAGAACATCCTCCTATAATGCAAAGCAATACCCAGCAATTTTTCATTGCACTGGTATGTTTTCAATGTTTAAAATATTGGAAATACATAGAAAGCCTCTGCTAACTATATGGAACACCAGATAAAGCTACTAAAGCTGTAGGCTTTTTGTTTTTTCATACATGTATTATACAGCAATGGTGCAAGGAGGGCATAATTTTTCACACAGTATAAGCTAACGGAGTTGAAAGAACACTACTTTATGGTAGGACTTTAAGTAGTATAAATGTAACTAAGATTTCTATTTCATCCCATTTGCCCAATTTGATCAACTGGTGAAATTTACTAGCTGATCGGAGAGCTAAGAAAGAGTAATTATTATTATTAACAGCAAGAAGAGAGTTTCAGAGAAACTAAACAAAATGAAACACACTTTAAATTAATTTGATGTTGCTCTAGAGTCTGGAAAAGTAAGGGGTGTATATTTTTGCTGGCTAAAAAATGAGACAAAACACAACCTTCCTCAGTCAATTGCATTATAAAACAGAATATATATAGTAACATTAAGAGTGTAATACATGCTACTTAAATTAGAATCACGTTGTTACACAGCACCACAATCCAAAGCCTTACAGCAAAACTAAAGGTAAATGACTGAAATCTACAAGACCCAAGGTGAAGAATTACATGGTGAGATTCTTAGCAGGTACTTTGTCTCCTCAAAAGTTGTGATTCTAGGGGCGCCTGGGTGGCTCAATCAGTTAAGCATCCAACTTTGTCTCAGGTCATGGTCTTGCAGTTTGTGAGTTCGAGCCCCGTATCGGGCTCTGTGTTGACAGCTGAGAGCCTGGAGCTTCCTTCAGATTCTGCATCTCCCCTGCTCACACTTTGTCTCTCTCTCAAAAATAAATATTACATTTTAAAAAACTGTTTTTTATTTATTTCTGAGAGAGAGAGAGAGAGAGATTGAGAGACCGCATGAACAGGGGAGGGTCAGAGAGAGAGACACAGAATCTGAAACAGACTACAGGCTCTGAGTTGTCAGCACAGAGCTCGACACGGGGCTTGAACCCATGGACTGTAAGATCATGAACTGAGCCGAAGTCAGATGCTTAACCGACTGAGCCACCCTGGAGCCCCTAAATATTTCTTTTAAAGCTGTAATTCTATTCCTACCTCTAAGACCAGAACAAAGTAGATGTGTACTCAACATGCAGTGTGTCAATGATGAGGGTCAGCTGCTGTAGCCATAGGTCTCCTCTGGTAAGCAGATTTTCAGTGTGGAAAGCCATACTACCTGGGTGTGACTCTTGAAGTCAGGATTTATTATGATTAACTGTGTGATGGGGTTTGTTGATACGCAAAAAAGAAATGAATAGTTCCTACTGCCTAGAATACTGGGAGACTTACATAACAAAATCCAAGCAAAGTTCTAAATCCATATCAGGCACATAGTAAGGTTAAATGTCAAAAGAATGTGAAACACTATTTTTATTTTTTTTGAAATATTTTTATTTATTTCTAGGAGAGACAGAGAGAGAGAGAGAGACAGCGTGAGCAGGGGAGGGTCAGAGAGAGAGGGAGACACAGATTCTGAAACAGGCTCCAGGCTCTGAGCCGGCAGTCACCACAGAGCCCGACGCGGGGCTCGAACCCACGAACCTCGAGATCATGACCTAAGCGAAAGTCGGACGCTTAACCGACTAAGCCACCCAGGCGCCCCAAGAATGTGAAACACTATTTTTAATCATACCCGATGCCAAATATTCGTAGCCTGTCATGACTATATTGTGTACTCCATCATTTATTTATGTTTAAGGTGATAGTAGTTAACGAGTTTGCTTTGGTCCTGGCATCTTTGACCAATTATATGGAAACATGCTTGGAAACTCCAAAAGCATGACTTACCTACATGTTTGTTTACACATTAGTTTGCATGGGCATTCTCTTTCAGTAATCTCTTTTAGAACCAGTGTTATATCTATTTTTTATTGCCACTTGACACCTTGATGACCCAGTGTCAAATACATAGTTACAAAATTCTGCAGGAATGGCAAATTTCAATTTTATATACTTTGTTGGTAAATGTCCATCTGTAACCCTATGCAGGATGTAACTAATCCTTACAGAGGTGTTTTGTTTGTTTTTTGCTAAACTTTTCTCATCTACTGTCATTTTCCATTGCTATTCCCTTTTTTTAATTCATTCATTCCATTAATTACTCCACACATTGACTAAACACAAAAATTAGCATATCAACCCACAAATCAAGACAAGTCAGAAAATTCCCATTTCTCTAAAGAAAAAACAAAATGCTTCATTTACCCTCTAAGACCCTGGAGTGTCTATACCTTCCCAGTTTTTCTGGATTCTTCTAGAAACAGGGTCCTCATTGTTTTTTGCTCTCAGCTTCACTGACTCCTCCTTAACTACCTCAATATTCTGGAATCCTTTATGCCACAAAGGGCCTCTTCCTTCTTTCTGATTTCTCATGGCCCTATTCTTCCTCTTACTACGAGGTTCAATCCCATAAAATAAGGAGTAGGAACACTCTGCAGTTCTCTTCTAAATATGTTACATTTGGGTCACTTGGATGGCTCAGTCATTTAAATGTCCGATCTTGATTTTGGCTCAGGTCGTGATCTCACAGTTCGTGATACAGAGTCCTGTATCAAGCTCTTTACTGACAGCACAAAGCCTGCTTGGGATTCTCTCTCTCTCTCTCTCTCTCTCTCTCTCTCTTTCCCTCTCTCAAAATGAACAAATTAACTTAAAAACTACATTACACTTATTTTATATTTACTGTAGTTCATTTTATTAAAAAGATATCATCAATGTAAAGCACACTGTAATTGCAAGCACTTATCAAGAAAGAGAAAACACCACCAGTTATCATTTCAAGATATGAATTATAAGATACATCCCAATTTCAGCGACGCCAGAATAGAAGAAAATTGTATCTTAAACATAATGAACTATGGTATTTGATATTGGTCTCCCCGTAGGACTGGAAGGTCCATGATGGCAGAAACTGCTTCTCCCTTTGTAATGACATTTTACACTCACTGCCTGACGTGATATACATGCTACCTGCCACATACTGGTAGTTAAAAAAATTATATTGAGTATCTGACATACAACAGTATATGTCCGATCGCATATTAATTACTTTTGTCCTTTTGCCTGAAATGTAAACACTTCCAAATACTTTCAAAATATCTTCATTTTAGTTATAAATTCCTTGAAGAGAATGTATATGAAATTTACTTGTGTTTATTTACATCATACCAGCTAAATAATATATTTCATGTGCCAGATCTTTATCAGTTGCTTTGAATTATTTCTCGAGTAATGTGGGGATAAATAAGCAAATCAATCATCAATGCATAAATTTCAATAAAGGAATTGCAAATTTGAAGTGTATTTTTGGCCACAACAAACCACTTGCCAAATTAAACACATTCCAGATTTTTTTAACCAATTTTCGTATAACTACCAAATTATATTACCAAATTCCTGGTCAACTAGAATTCTAAACATTAAATACTTTCTCCTTTTTCCCTTTACCTAACCTCATATTCAGTAAATAATTATGCTCAAACATGCTATTTATGAAAAAAAAAATCTTTTATCCATCTCTTTATCTTCATCACCAATTTTCCCCTTTATAGGTGCTCAAATTCTCACTCTTGCAATTTTAAATGTTTGATCTCTTAGGCATCGGTGTGCCAGCTCATAACTATTGCAATAGCCACTTCAGTCTGAATCTTCTTAGAAGTCAATTTCAATATGCTATTATGCTGGGGGGAAATTCATGATGTCTTATATCCAATTTCATGAAATCTAAACACCTCTTGCTGATTTTCAAAGTCCTCCAAGTGGTCTTTTCTCTTAGTAGACAGCTTCCACTAATCAAAACAGCATTTTTGCCAACATGTAACTCTTATTCCTGTGTCCATGCCTTCACTCCTAGTTAAAACACATATTCTTTTCTTATTTTACAAACCCTTAAAGCCATAGATTTATGTTTTACTCCTCAAAGAGATGTCCTCTGCCTCCTATCACATTCATTTATTATCTTTTTAAAAAATGTCTATCTTTTGGGGTGCCTGGGTGTCTCAGTTGGTTAAGAATAGGATTCTTGAGGGGCGCCTGGGTGGCTTAGTCGGTTAGCATCCGACTTTCACTTGGGTCATGATCTCGCGGTTCGTGGGTTCAAGCCCCGTGTTGGGCTCTGTGCTGACTGCCAGCTCAGAGCCTGGAGCCTGTTTCAGTTTGTGACTCCCTCTCTCTCTGACCCTTCCCCAGTCTCTCTCTCTCTCTCCTAGAAATAAATAAAACGTTTAAAAAAAATAAAAAAGAGGGGCACCTGGGTGGTTTAGTCGGTTAAGCGTCCGACTTTCGGTTGGGTCATGATCTCGCGGTTCGTGGGTTCGAGCCCCGCGTCGGGCTCTGTGCTGACTGCCAGCTCAGAGCCTGGAGCCTGTTTCAGTCTGTGACTCCCTCTCTCTCTGACCCTCCCCTGCTCACGCTGTCTCTCTCTCTCCTAGAAATAAATAAAACATTTAAAAAAAATAAATAAATAAAAAAGAATAGGATTCTTGATTTAGGCTCAGGTCATGATCTCAGGGTTTGTGAGTTGAGCCCCATCTTGGGCTCTGCGCTTACAGTGTCGAGCCTACAGGGGAGACTCTCTCTCCCTCTTTCTCTGACCCTCCTCTGCTCTTTCTAAGAACAAATAAATAAATTTTTCAAATGTCCATATCTTATAGCCATTCATTCCCATGACCATAATATAGCTGTCATCATTTCCATGAGAACCCATCTGCAGGAGCACCTGGCTGGCTTAATCAGTTAAGGGTCCAGCTCTGATTTTGGCTCAAGTCATGATCTCACAGTTAGTGAGTTGAGCCCTATGTTGGGTTCTGCGCTGAGAGTGAGGAGCCTGCTTGGGATTCTCTGTCTCCTTCTCTCTCTGCTTATCCCCAGTCATGCTCTCTTTCTCTCTCTAAAATAAACATTAAAAAAAAAAAAAACCTGCAATCTGAATCCAGGCACCCATTCCTGAAATGATCACATCCCAGATTTTAGGGATCTCCCATCAACACCACTGGAAGCTGAAGTCCGTTAGTCCTACCAATTTTTCATAGGTCATCACTTCATTTCTGAGTTAATTCCCTACTTTATTCTATTAAATGTCACAATTTATCATTATAATTTATACTGAGAACATGCTCTGGTCTTAATGGTTCTCATAACACTCATCTGGAAAAACACTCAAACCTGACTAAATCCAAATCCATGCCAAGTTGTGTAGCAGATTAAAGAGGCCTATTTATTCTTCTCAGTACAGGTGGAGTCTAATTTTCCTTCCCTTGAGAAGATCGCAGGTAACCCTTGTGGGTTACCTGACCAAAAGAAGTGTCATTCTAAGGCAAGGCCACAGGAAATGTGCAGCTTTCACCTGATTGTCTTAAACATTTGCTCTAACAAGCCGGCTCCGTGCCATGAGAAACGCCAAGTAATTCTGTGGAGAAGCCCACGCAGAGAGGAACCAAGCACCCAGCCTTCAGCCCCTTGACCTCCTGCCAGGAGCATCAACCTGCCAGACTTGACTAAGCCACCTCCAGCTCTAGTCAAACCACTGCAGCTCAATACTTTTGAAAGTACGAACAGAAATGAGCAATACTTTCTAAGGCCTGCTCCAAATTTCAGGTCTGTGAGCAAAATAAATGATTGTTGTGGTTTTAGACCATTGTGGTTTTAAGCTGCTAAGTATTGAAGTAGTTTGTTAGATACCAGTTGTTAATCAGAACACTTTGCCGGTATGCACACAGATTAACATCAGTAGGGAAAAAGCCACAGAATCATACTAAATGGCTTTGATTTAAATTCTTACTCACAGTGGCACCTGGGTGGCTCAGTTACCGAAGTGTCTGACTTCGGCTCAGGTCATGATCTCACAGTTTTTAAGTTCGAGCTCTGTATCCAGGGCTCTGTGCTGACATATCAGAGCCTGGAGCCTGCTTCAGATTCTGTGTCTCCCTCTCTCTCTGCCCCTCCCCCCACTCATGCTCTGTCTCCCTTTCTCTCTCAAAAATAAATAAGCATTAAAAATGCTTTAACAAAAAATAATAAATAAATTCTTGCTCACAAAACCCAAATAGCTCTTAAGGTTTTCGATATCATATGATATTGTCCTATCTGCTCATTTTCTCAAGCTCTTAGTAGACTATAGCTCTCTCTTTCCAAAATTTTAAAACAACTGTCTCTAGGGGCACCTGGGTGTCTGAGTCGGTTAAGCGTCCGACTTTCGCTTAGGTCATGATCTCGCGGTTCGTGGGTTCGAGCCCGCGTCGGGCTCTGTGCTGACTGCCAGCTCAGAGCCTGGAGCCTGTTTCAGTCTGTGACTCCCTCTCTCTCTGACCCTCCCCTGCTCACGCTGTCTCTCTCTCTCTCCTAGAAATAAATAAAAATATTTAAAAAAAAAAAAAAAAACAACTGTCTCTATTTTTTCCTTCAGTTGACAACTTTTCCCAGTTTCAGATAAAGGAAAAGCAATTAGGATATAATTTCCACAAGCTCCTGCCTTCCCTTCCAATAGCTACCTGCTTCCAAAACAAAATTATTTTCTTCCTATTCCTCTCCTTACTCCCCCTCAGTCTGCTTTCTTGTTTCACTACATTTCACCAAACTTGTATCTTCTGGGTACCTCCAGGATAAATTGAAGGACCTCTTTTTTCTCTATATTCTTCACTACAAGCACTCCTTTGTGTTCTCATTCAGTCTTACCGTTTGAAAGGCCAGTTGATACAGCTTAATTTACATCTCCAACCTTGACCTAATCCCTAAATTGCAACCTACTGGAATATATGCATTGTCTACTTTCACACCAAACCTGTAGCTAAGACATAACATACCTCACTTCAAACTCTTCATAATACTCTTTTCCAAACCTGCTCTACTAGCTTCTCCCATCTCAATTGATTAGAAATTTTCTTCCCACTACTTCAGGCCTAACAACCTTGCCATCCTCTTTGACTCTACTTTCTTTCCTGCCCAGTAATGAATTTAGCAGCAAATTTTGTTGGCATGATCATAAAAATGTATCCAGAAATTTCACCGTGTCTCTGTCTACAGCTACCACTCTGGCTTAAGATACCATCATCTTTATCTTCTCATTGGTCTCTGGGTTTCCTGTAGTAGGGGTAAGAGGGAAGGCAAGGTTATACTCAGCACAGCAGGCGAGGTAATCCTTATAAAAATGTTAATTCAGTCAATCCACCAGATCAATCTTCTTTCCAACATCCTCCAATGACTCTAGTTCAGTCAGTAAGATCAAGTCCTAAAATGCCCGCATAGACCGTATGATCTGGCCCCCTCTCACTCATATCCTCCTGAAGCTTCCCATCACCCACTCACTTCTAAATGAATTTATTGCCTTCCTTGCTTTTCCTACAATTTACCACCCAAGTTCTAGCTCACGGGCCTTTGTGTTTGCTACTTTCAATTCAACCTGGAATCTTTTAATTGTTGCTGGTTTCCTCAGCTTCTTCAGGTCTTTGTTCAAATGTAAATTACTGCTCAGCCTATTTAAAATTGGAACATCCTCATCCCTGCTCTTCAGATATTAGTTTTCTCTATAACCCTTATCCCCATCTGGTATTAAATATTTTATTTTACTGTCTGTCCTCCAATCCAAACTCTCTAGAAAGCAAGCACCATCTTTTGTTTAGTCTGTTTTATTTACTGCCAAATACCCAGTGTGAAGAGCGGTGTAGATGCACAAAGGTATCGAGGTATCTATCTGCCTGAAAAGAAATGGACACGTATCAGTCTTGCTTTCCTCCTAATTAGAAATCAAACTCGACAAGTACTGGTCCTATGCCACATGCTTCACCAGTACCCTCACAATATCTAGCACACATTTAAGGATATGGTAGTTTTATAAAACACTTGACTGATTACAATTAAACAAAAGATTTCTTAGCAAATTAGTAGGGCCCACAGGACACTATTAATAGGCTTGAAACTATTTAGTACTGCATCAGTGCTCATTTCCAAGCAAAATTATCATTCAGAACACAAAGGATGCTGATGATAAAATTTCTCAAATTAATCCCAGGACTATGTAAGTATACAAAGTGATAAAGGTGAATTTCATTTCAAAATCAAAAATTCACTTTCTACTAAAACAATGTGATACTGTGACCATTTATTTGAATTGCTTCAACTTAAATCTTTCATAAACTACAAATACTGAGTGATTTTTAAACATATAAAAATATGCCTCCTTCTTGTTTTTAAAACTTTCCATCCCTTGGCTTTTCGATCTCAAACACTATAGGAGATTATAATCCCCCAAAGTATTTATCACTATGTACCTATCATGAAACAGGTAAGTTTGAAAGTAGAACTGAGTTTTCATGAATACTTTAATTTTTTTAAGGAATTCAAAAGTTTCCTGTGTTCAACTTCTGAATGCCCTTGGGCAAATATAATTTATTTCTGCAAGTCCACACTTTGCAATTATAGAGATAGGAATGAACAAGAGTGGAGTTTGTCAGACTGTATAAGGGTTGGTTTAAGATCACAGAGGAAATAGTAATTAATAATGGCTACTAATATGTAAACCATAAACACAAATGTATGTTACTGCATATTTATTTTGCATTGTTTTGTTTTACTGCAATGTCCTAAGTACCTCCTACGTCTTAACTCATTTAATGCTTACAACAACATGGAATAAAGTACTATTACTATCCCAAATTTAGAGATGAGGGGACTAAAGCACTGAGTGTATATGTACCTTATTCAGAAAATAGCAAATGGCTAGGTTAGAATGCAAATCTAGACAGTAGGCTCGAGAGAAAGTGATCTTAAATATCCAACTGTGTTGTTTATCTAATATTAAACACATGCACAACACACCCCACACAGACATGAACATACCAACATCATTTCTAGGAGTAAATAAAAAAGAGATATTTCTGTAAATTTTTCTAACTGCAGAGTTAATGGCATTTGAAGAAGGGTGGAAATGGTATAGAAATGGCTTGTGCACTGCAGGGTATTTTCTATCTGTCATCACAATGCACTGTGTGCCAGTGTCCCCTTCAGTCATCACTGGAGCTGAAAGCCCCCTCACAGTTACAAATGCTCCAGAGGCAGGAATACAGTGAAGCCCAAAGGGTGAAAATTAGCCCATTTCTCCATTTCTTAGCCAAAAACTACCCAAGCAAACTTTACGGGTCAATTTGAATCTGTCTTATTTTTAAAAAACTTTGAAAAGCAAAGATTCCCAACTGCCCTCGTAACTACTACTCATTATTAAATAATCCTCACAGTTAAGAATCTCCCATATTTCTCTATTGAGCTCATCCTACTGTGGCTCATCATATTTCCTTCTCTTCTATTTTTATTAAGATGTAAAAAATAGGATGAATATTTGCCTTTCATGAGCTTCATACTCCTACCACACTATCTAATCTGTGCATCTACTGTAAATACATATTTCATATGGAAACTTTCCATAACCCATCATCCTTCTCTCAAAAAATAAACAGTCGATCAGAATACAGAATAAAATTATATTTGCAATTAAGCATCGATTCAATTAGGTGAGTAGGGTCTTGAAGGAAATATAGTTTCTTTAACAAACACCTCAAACAGTGCTTAAAACAGATTGGGCTGACAGCTCTCACAACCTGAGTGTCTCCTCCAAGATTTACAATGGCAGAGCTCCCCTTTTTAGCAAATTAAACCTTATGTCAAGGCTTCAAATTAAATCCAAACCTCTTCTTTTTCTGCAGAAGGAACAAATTGGCCCCACATGGCAGTAGTAAGGAGGGCTGATAAGAAACAGCAAGGCGAGAGCTCCCCAACCTGGAAGGCGTCACATGGCCAAATGAACTGGGATAAACAGTCAACTCCACTTAAGGTTTTACGTAAAAAGAGTTGTAAAATACAGAGAATTTAAATATAAGAAATTTTTTTATACCACACAAAACTGACTGGGTGCCAAAATTTTACATTTCTGTGCTGTGCAAGCACTTTATGGGGAATGTGCTTTTTATTCCATTTTTACGTGTTTGTTATGGGTCTGTTTTGCAAAGATTGCTCCAAGCCTAGGTAATAAAAATAAAAAATGCACACAAATGGCCATGATTAACGCATAGAGCAATCTATGCTTCTATATGTATGAAATGCATAACATCCCTCTCTGGATATTTCATATTTCAATATAGCAAAATGTGTGTAGGTTGTTTTAGGATTCACAAATTCACTGTAACGGCAGATCTCACTGTGGAATTATTCTAAATGTCTTAGAACACAAAGTTCTTAGGTTTATAGTTATTTTGCCAGGAAAATATTGTGAGTCTGTTTCTTATATGTTACTTGGCATTAATGTCTATATTAAGAATTGACAGGGATTGCTTCTCCTTAGGAATCTGAGAATATGGCACACGTATGAAAAAGTTCTGAATATATTATTAGATTATTATCTTAAAATGAGTTGTAGTCTATTGGTCACTACCCAAATAGTAGTGTCTGCTTTTAAAGGACACTTTGATCACCAAATAAGTGCGATGCCTTCCAGTGAAATTGGAACAAAATTTGGTTCAAAAGACTCCATAACCAGTGGGTAACGTGGTGAATTTCCTGATGAGCCGTTGATTTTTAGAGGATTTTATTCTCAGGACACATATCTAAATGAGTATGTTTCTTCACTCAAGGTAGGCATGGTAGGGAGAGATATACAAGATCTTCATGGAAAAACTTGAGATAGAAAAAAATTAATGTAAAACAGCTTGATATGTGCATGGTTGTACAGGTTGGGAACTTAACGGGTCTAAGAGAGTGACATTCGTATGGGTTGTCATCATAGATTTCTGTGTTTATTAAGTGTCTCTGGAGAAAGCTGCTCTTTTGGGGTGCATGTTGGTACGATTTGGGCTAACGAAGGCAGGCATTCCAGAAATAAGAGAGACAACTATCCTGATAATAAGTAAACCGATGGTGAGTAGATGTGATCAGAGCATGAGAAATATTTATTTGTTTGCTTTTCTATGTTTTAAATGATCTAAGCGTATCCTGTCAGGTACTCTGGGATTTTGAGTTAAATTGTAAGAAACTAATATGTAAAGATGAGCATTTAAGAACTAAGACATAGAAAAAAAAAAGAGGCTTTCAGCATATTATCAAAATGAATTCGTACTCAGTTTCTTACTTCTTTCAGATTCCTTTGGTTTTGTTTTGTAATTAAATTCCAGGTTTAGTTTATTCCAGCTCCATAACTGGCAGCATAGTATAAAGAATATACCAGTTGCCAATTTATTTTGCAGCTATTTGGTTTGGAATTACACACAGATTTGTATAAAAAATTGATCTCTTTGTGTTATAGTATGGTCTAAATTCAACTTCAATTTCACAAACTCTTGGATGGAAAGCAACATCAGGTTTATTTTACTGGGGAAATTTTATTCTTAATAGATAACTACTAAGATGTTTGGGGAAAATGAAAGGAAACCTGATTCATCTAAAAACATGCAATTTCATGTTTACGTACACACACACACACACACACACACACACACACACACACACACACGGCCCTAAGGCCATACGGGTTAGGAAAAATAATTTAATGATGATGTATTTGTTGTGGTCCACATCTTAAATCAGAAACAAAGAAGTCATCCTTTGGGTTTGCATCAATTTCTAAATTGTCCCTGAAACAAGTTGCCCTGCAATTTCTTCTAGTCATTGCAGGGAATCCTGTGATTGAAACTGTCAGGAGTTCTGTGAATGATTATTTTTCATGGCTCCACAGCTCTGCATTCCCCAAGCCAATTTTTTTTTTCTTAATATTGGATCAGTTCTTTTACATATGAACCACAACTGCCTTAGAGGATCCATTTCAATATTGCCCATAAGTTGGACTGAGAGTAAAATAAACTTTTCGCTCCAGTTTCTTCTTGGTATATAAGCTGGATGAATTCTTCTAAGAACTTTCTCTCTCAGGAAGAAGGTAAGCAATCACGTAGTAGAGAAAGAACTCTTTACATTCCAATCAATTGGGTAGTAAAACGTACAAGGATGTATCCTAACACTATTAAGAACGGGACATCAAGAGAAAAGCCAGAAAGTGTAAAGTCATGAATGAGGGACACCGTCTGCTGTTTCAGCTGGTTTTCCTCTGGCTGTTCCTCCAAAACATAAAATTTCTAGGTCTGACCGATACAGTGCACTGGCGGAGAAACTGTTGGTTCAGTAAATCTCAAGTTTGGAACAGATTCTCATTTGACAACTGCATCATTTCAGCTCATTTTAATTCTGTCATTTTTTGCTTCCTTCAAACCAGACACAGGGCCTTAGATTTCTTATTATTGCCAAAATCTGTTACTTCTAACCAGACATCATCTGCTGGTTTTCAAAGTGCAGTGAGTGACTGCTACTTGGCCTGGATGGATCTGGGTAGAAGTCCTCTGAGAATAGAAAACTCCTCTAGGTTTGCATCCATTGTTTGGAGTATGTTAAACAAATATTATTTCAGAATAACCACAAAGAATGTGTCTTCCATAATGCTTCAGGAATTAAAATTATGTTGGAGCGTAAAGATTGGTGGTTACTTTCTGAAAGAAGGCATATCTATAAGTAAAGTTTGCATACAGTTTTTCCAAAAATGAATTGTTTTGGAAAAAAAAAAACCTTCAAACTTTATTGTTATCCATTAGCTTTGAAGTGGGTTTTATATTTCATGGGATTCTTAAAAAGTTACCCATGTTTGTTTGTTTTCTGCATCAGGCAGCAAAACAAGCTAATGTTGTCAACAAAAGACTAAAAGGAAATAGAATTTATGAATTCCTGAAGGGTTACCTATGCAATGTATGTGGGTTAAGAGTCTCTATGCGTTTAACTTTCTAATAAAACTAGTCTCATCAAAATGTATTTTAAGTTTATATATCCGTTATTATAACTGCAAGTATAATTTTCCACATATAAAATATCTTGATAACATGTAATATTCAATAATATTGCTTTATTATCGCAACCAAATATTTTCAAGGATGCTAGTGAATGTTTTACTTTTAAATGAAGGCACTGTATCCCCCATTTTACAGATGGAAAATATAAATTATGTCAATGCATTTACCAGAACAATAGAGCTTTAAGTACAATCAGAGCAATAAAATTTTCCATGGCTCAAAAAAACTCAGAAGTCAAATTTATTATTTTCTGGTTCTCAAGTCTCTTTCTCTGTCCCCTGTTCTTCCTTCCTCTCTCTCTCTCTGATAAATGTCTATTTGAATATTATTTCCATGGGCAAAACACCGTGGGGAATGCAAAGCAGAAAAATCCCATTCCCATTTCTTTTTGCTATTACTTTTATCCACACACTCCCCACCTTGCCCACTAGCTTTTTTTTTTTTTTTTTCCTATATTGGAATTAAAAAGTTGCTACTTGGAAAGACAATTTTATTGTTTTCAGTTGTCAAAATAGGCAAATATATTTCTGTAAGTAGAATAAATTATATTTCTAAAAAATTGTTAACTGTTACTCATTTTATTGAGAGACAGAGAGAAAGTGAGTGAGGAAGAGGTAGAGAGACACACACACAGATTCTGAAGCAGGCTCCAGGCTCCAAGCTCTCAGCACAGAGCCCGATGTGGGGCTCAAACTAACCAACTGTGAGATCATGACCTGAGCCAAAGTTGGTCACTTAACCAACTGAGCCACCCAGGTGCCCCTAGAGTAGATTATATTATAAATATATTCTGCCAGGATCCAAGTGACTGTTATAGCAGCCAAGTTTCCAGACATTTACTATTTAGTTAAGCTCCATCTTCTGACCCAATATCTGCAGAAGGAAGACTGCTTTGGTTTTAAAGCTGCCAGAAACAACTGCTTTTCTCAATTCGTCAATTACAAAAACATATACTGCCATAAAGTGAAGACCATATTTTGATGAAATACAATTCGAATATCCAGTTATAATGATCATTATAAAGATAAGAACTACTATTTTGGCATTAGGGGGAGTGTTTGGATGTCCTTCACAATAAGCAAATATATTCGACAAGCAAAACTAGTTACAAGATTGTGAGAACAAATTACTTCTTTTTAGTATTGCTTTGGTCAAGGGCCCTACAGCAAATGGATGGGAACATTTCAGAGAAGTTGAATAAATAAACTCTTCAAAGATGTGGGCGAAGTAGAGTGTAATTAATGGTCAGGAGGAGTAGAACCAGGGCTGGTAGGAGTGAGAGGACAATAACCATTCCCCTCCCCCGCAACTGCCTGAGGGGAAAGGGTGGCTACTAGATACCAGAGGCAGGGAGCGCCATATGGAGTGAGCCCCAGCCCAGGCCTGTTGGCTTCAGGTCCTGGAACTTCGTCAACCACTGGTGCCAGTGCAATATGTTCCCTGAACACAGTCTTCTCCTTTTCCCGCCAGTTTTCCCCACTGGTGACCCTGCCTTAAGCTGGAGAGCATTGGGCATATTGGTGTTGCCTGGGTGGGCCACTGCCCTGGGCCTCAGAGCAGAGGGGAGAAGGGACAGGATCAGGAGGAGCTAAAGAAGACACAAGCAACGGTTTACTATAGATTCACAGACTTGTATATTCCTAGATATTTTGAGATCACTGACGTAACCGTTTCTTTAGGTATACAGAGATGTCTCAGATTGACATAAAGGCTCATTTTTACGTAAATTTTGCTACATTCTCTCCTGAGAAATTTACATCTATTAACACATTACCTATTCCCTAGAAATCATGTTTTATTGTCCTCATTTGGCAGATGAAGAAACTGAGGCACTGGGTGGTTAGATCAGATTTCACCGCTCAATCGTCTTGCCAGAACTCCTATTACCTAATAAATCCAGGTCAAGTTGTGTAGTAGTTGACAACTTCCTGTGATTATTCCATTAATCTCACTGGAATAATTCACAACATTATCTGAATAGTTCGAAATACTATCTGCAGTTTTATCCACTATTAGAAATACCTGTACATGTTAACACAGTATTAGTAATACCTAAAATGAAATACATTTTTATTCAAAAAAAATTGTTAATTATCTTTTGGGTACCAGAGTTTCCACTAGCTAACATGATTTTTTTTTTTTAATTTTTTTTTTTTAATGTTTTATTTATTTCTAGGAGAGAGAGACAGCGTGAGCAGGGGAGGTCAGAGAGAGAGGGAGTCACAGACTGAAACAGGCTCCAGGCTCCAAGCTGGCAGTCAGCACAGAGCCCGACGCGGGGCTCGAACCCACGAACCGCGAGATCATGACCTAAGCGAAAGTCGGACGCTTAACCGACTAAGCCACCCAGGCGCCCCTAGCTAACATGATTTTAAAAAGCAGTTCAATTCCATGAGGTTTCATGATGTACATAAGACAGCTCATCAGGAAATTTGACTGAAAATATAGGGTGAGGTCAGATAATTAAAGAACTACACTCTATCAAAAAAGAACTGATAAAAATCATGGGGAGATTTTTACTAGGACAGATGCAATTCATATTGGCATTTTAGAACCATAATTCTGATGGCAGTGTGAAGGATTAACCAAAGTAGGAAAAGGAAGATATTTTAGAAAGCTCTTGAAAACATCCAGAAAAGAGTTGTAAAAAAGCCTACAGTAGAATGAAATTAATTTATTACTGATAGCAAATATGACAAAGCCTTTCTCCTTTCCCTTTTTATATTCCCTCTTCCCACACACATATAATTTTAGACCAACTATCACCTTACAAGCTCGTGCGTGCGTATATGCGTGTGCATGTGTATTTTGTTTTTATTTTTAATTTTTATCTCTGCTAGCCGTACCATGTTTGGAAACTGGACTCTGGTGACTGCAGTAACCCCAGATTTTTTTTGAATCCAGGAAAGAAAGACAAATCATCCCTTGATAGATGCACTTTGCCAAGGCACTTGGTAAGTGCCATCTATTCGTGAGACTGTCCAGGGGCTACCATGGCAAAATGGGAATCTAAAACAAATGATTAAACCCGTTGGCATAGTTTTATCTCCTCAAATTTTTATGTTAAAATTTTTAAGTGACTTACGCATTCATTCTATAAAGGCAGTTTTGCTGTATTCAAGTATACTAAAACTGAGTTTCCATTATTTTCACCATATACCTTCTTTCTTGAATAGTCACAAAGTAAGAGGTTATACTTAAATACAAAATTGTTCGTAAGAAAAATATTTTTAGAAAGGAATCTTTTATAAGAGTTGAGATTGTTCTCTGTATTTTCATTTTCAATAAAATAATCTTTCATGAAAAACACACGCTCTTTTTGTATTACCTGCACAATTCCTGAAAAGTCATAATTTGATGCAAAACACAGAAGTTGTTGCAATACCTTGATGTACTTCTTTCCTATAATATTAATTTCCACTATTGCTCTGTTTTATTTATTTATTTTTTTAATGTTTTTTTTTTTTATTTTATTTCTAGGAGAGAGAGAGAGAGACAGCATGACCAGGGGAGGGTCAGAGAGAGAGGGAGTCACAGACTGAAACAGGCTCCAGGCTCTGAGCTGGCAGTCAGCACCGAGCCCAACGCGGGGCTCGAACCCACGAACTGCGAGATCATGACCTAAGCGGAAGTCGGACGCTTAACCGACTAAGCCACCCAGGCGCCCCTCTATTGCTCTGTTTTAAAAAGACACTTTTTAAAAAAGAACCAGAAATCATTTAAGGTCTTATTTTTCTTTCACACCACAACAGATTCTGATTCGAACAAGAAGCAATATGAAAACAAATGGATCAGAGTGCCAAATAATAGTAATGAAAACATCCTCTGCATTCAATCTATAATGTGACTAAGCAAGTTTTGTGTAATGAGAGCGGTTAGAAAAAATAAAGGTATATATCCTATTCATATAAAAGAACAGCTGAACTTTACCCCCATACAGACCAAATCAGTTCTTATTGAATGAAAATGAGTTTTACCTTGTTGAACACATGTGCTTTGCACAAGGCAAAACCTATTTCAGTAGCCCACCTATAGAAGGACTTGCCTGTTCACTGAAAGAAAGAAGCAAAATAAAACATACTTTGATGTAATTCTATAACATACGAGCCCTTTCTCTAGCTTGTCATGTAGCCATTTCTGTACATGCATAAAAACAGTGAGGATGGATTCTATACTAACTACGGGGTGCTTACTTTCCTTCAACGATAATTGTCTTAATGCCTGTTTTAATCAGTATTAACTACTAGCAATAACATGCTTTTAATTATGTTTTAAACGAGTCCTTTATTGGGCTGTTTGGGGAAGCAAATTAGTCAAAGGAGCTGTTAATCAAAAACGTGTTACTGGCACAAAATAAATGTTCATTTAAGGAGCCATTTGGAATAAACCTGGCTCATTGCCTCTGACAACCTGCAAGGACACCGGGGCCTCCCGAGGATAACTCCTTCAGTACTTGCCTGGATACGCCTTGCTGCTCAGAAGTTATAAGGAGAAACATTAAGCAGTTTAGGTCATTCATCAGCTAACTTTTACTACTGTTCTCAAGAAAATGAGCCTCCTAGGAACTTCACAGCAGATCTATTCGTTCATTAGCTAAGTAATATTGAGAGAGATGTTCCTGTCACTGTGAATAGAGAAATCTATTGCACTGGATTTTAGTGGTCTCCCTTTTGTCTATGAGCTGTCTTTGCAAATTCCAAGGTATTTAGGCTGAAAAACTAGCATAATTATCTCTGAACATTTTTCGTATATATTCATTTCCTTTTATTGAATGATCTCTGGCCGGGATGTACCACAGAGAGATTATATATTTTGTTACTTTACAGCCTTAGGACTGGGCTTTCTCACTATTACCTTCTATTAGCAACATACAAATTGAAATATAACTTTGGAAAAGATCTCAGAGCAATTGTTTTGATGGTTTTCTCCTTAATTTTAAAATAACTTCAAACTATGTGATGTTCACTAGATTTACTGTAACGATCATTTTGAAATTCATACAAATAGCAAATCATTATGTTGTACACCTGAAACTAATATAATGTGATATGACAATTATGCCTCAGGAAAAAAACCTGAAAAATATGCCATTTCAAAGTTTATGTATATTCATATTCTGGCTAGTCTACTTGCTGTTAGGGTTTTTTAATTCAAGTATAATTGATACACAGTATCCTACAACTTTCAAGTGTATGTCATCATGATATACATCATAGTGATAATATTTATGTATATTATAAATAATCAATAATCAATAATGACATACATCATAATGATGATATTATGTGATGATATATTTTTATACTTAATGAATGATCCCCACAATAAGCCTAGTTAGCACCTAGTTAGCACCCATCTCCATACAAAGTTATGACAATATTATCGACTGTCTTCCCTGTATCGAACATTATATCCCCATGTCTTATTTATTTTAGAACTGGAAGTTTATACCTCTTAACTGCAACCCCTCTGATAACCGACAGTTTGCTTCCTATATCTATGAGCCTGTTTCTGTTTTGTTTTGTTTCTTTGATTCTGTGTATAAATAAAATAATATGTTATTTGTCTTTCATTGACTTATTTCAATTAGCATAGGCCATCCATGTGGTTGGGGTTGGCCAGATTTTATACTATTTTATGGCTGAGTAATATCTCTTTGTATTCGGACACACACACACACACATAAAACATCTTCTTTATCCATTCATCTACTGTGGACACTTAGGTTGCTTCCATATCTTGGTTCTTATAAATACTGCTGCAGTGAAAACAGGGGTGCTTATATCTTTTTAAATTGGTGTTTTTGTTTTCTTTAGATAAATACCCAGAAGTGTAATTGCTGGTTTGTACAGAAGTTCTATTTTTAAATTTTGGAGTAATTTTCAGAGTTTTCCATAGTGACTGTACCAATTTACATTCCCAACAGTGCACAAGGGGTCCCATCTCTCCGTATCCTCATCGACATTTTTTATTTTTTGTCAGCCAGTCTAACCGGTGTGAGGTCACATCTCTTGTAGTTTTGATATGCCTTACTCTGATGATTAGTGACGTCCAGAAACTTTTCATGTGCCCATTGGCCATCTCTGTGTCTTCTTTGTTTTTTTTTTTATATTAAGTTGAGTAAATTCTTTTATATTTTGTATATTAATTTCTTATCAAATGTATTATTTTCAAATATCTGTTCCCATTCAGTATATTGTGTTTTTCTTTTGTTGATAGTTTCTTTCATTGTGCAAAAGCTTTTTAGTTTGATGTAATCCCACTTGTTTATTTTAGCTTTTGTTGTCCTTGCCTAAGAAAACTAGTCTAAAATATACTGCTAAGACTAATATTGACGAGCTTAGTGCCTATGTTTTCCTTCAGGTCTTCTATGGTTTCAGGTCTTCAAGTTTTAACTTATTTTGGGTTTACTATTGTATGTAGTATAACATGGTGGTCTGGTTTTATTCTTCTGATATAGCTAATTTTTCCAACACCATTTACTGGAGAGACTTTTTCCCCTTGTATATTCTTGCCTCCTTTGTCATAGATTAATTGACCATATATGTGCAGGCACGCTTATTTCCAGGCTCTCAATTCTATTCCATTGATCTATGTATCTGTTTTCATGCCAGCACCATACTGATTTGATTACTATAGCTTTGTGGTACATTTTGAAATCAGGGAGCATGATACCTCTAGTTTTGCTCTTCTTTCTAAGATTTGTCTCTTTGGGGTCTTTTGTGCTTCCATTCAAATCTTATTCCAGTTATATGAAAAATGCCATTGGTATTTTGATAGGGGTTGCATTGAATCTATAGATTGCTTTGGGTAGCATGAACATTTTAATAATATTAAACTTTCTAACCCATGAGCATGAGATATCTTTTCATTTATTTGTGTCATCTTCAATTGTTTTCAACAGTGCCTTCTAGTTTTCAGAATACAGGTCTCTTCTCTCCTTGGTTAAATTTATTTCTAGGTATTTTATTATTTTGATGTGATTGTAAATGGATTATTTTTTTTCTGCCACATCATTATTAGTGGAGAGAAAACACAACTGATTCCTGTATATTAATTTTCCATCCTATACTTCTAATGAATTCATTTATTAATTCTAGTAGGTATTTGGTGGAGTCTTTAGGGTTTTCTATATATATAGTATCATGTCATTTGCAAATAGTGAGTGTTTTACTTCTTCCTGTCCATGTCCTTAGGATTTTGGTTACAATTTACCATTATTTTCTATCATTCGTGTTTAAAGGTTAAGACTATAAAAAAAAATTAGATGACCCCAATGAACTTTTTTTGGCCATATCATACAATATTTTTGGAAATCCAACTTGCAAAGTAGAACTACTTTTTGAAAAGTCTATTATGTACATGGCTACTAAATTGATCTTTGTATAGCCAATAACTTCACCACAAGGCCTAGCATTCAATAAGCAAGGATAAATGTTTGCTGAATGTTTATTCAACACATACATACATCAAACACTTACTTTGTGTCAAAGATTGAGTAAAGCATAGGGAAGTATATATAGGAAAGAAGAAGACAGAATTCTCCTCACTGAGCTATATAGTCTGATGTAGAATTTAAACAGTTTCCTACTTTCTTAACACAAAATACTAATCCAACATAGCATTAAGAAAGCTGTATGTAACCATCCGAGGGCGTCACAATCTCTAGTATCTATCACTTACTGAGCTTCTGGAAAGTATTGCCACATTTATAGGTGGCATCATGGGTTATTTTGTTGTTTAATTGTCATTTTGTGTTTTGGGGATTTCGTTTTATTTTGTTGTTTTGCTCTTTTGAATTTTGGTCTTTGAGTTAAAGGAGTCAAACAGGTGAGTGCTACCCATTACCTCCAGTTGCAGTCCATTTTGTTGACCAGAAATGAAAGGCTAGGGGTCTTGTGTGAGGAATAAAAGCTTGTTGGGTCACCCAACTTGTGTCCCTATAACAAAATGGTAAACATAAAAGCTGGTCTTGTCCATTTCCTCATGAAGGAAGATGGTAGAGAGCTAAGGCAAAGATACTCTAAAAGGATTCCAAACATTAAGATGTAGTCTGATCAATACATGGACACTGGGATGTTTAAATTCCCCATAGTAATTTCCCCAGGTCAGATGGGAAAAAATAAATCAAGAAAGTTACTCTGAAGGAAGTAAAGGCAGTTAGACCAAGACACCTTAGGGTTTTATTGGCCTTCTCCAGAAATAACAGGTATGACAAGTAGAGAGAATCACTAACACTATGTCCAAAGTACAACATAGGTACAACAAATTACAACAAAGTACAGCATAGAATGAAGCTTTTCATATTGACTACCAGACATCAGATGCTTCAGTCTTGGTGAATGTGGACTGGCTTGATGGTTTGGGGGGTAGAAGTTGGTGGTGGGGAACACTATAAACCTGGATGAACTTTTACACCCATAAAG
This sequence comes from Proteles cristata cristata, assembly GCA_017311185.1. Lineage (NCBI taxonomy): Eukaryota > Metazoa > Chordata > Mammalia > Carnivora > Hyaenidae > Proteles > Proteles cristata. The sequence continues at coordinate 783,544 of JAESUZ010005470.1, forward strand.
GTTAAGAGAAAGCCTTGAGGCATCCTGAACTCATTTATTGCCTTATACCCTGACTTTTCCCAGAAAAATAATGACTCACATTAATTGAGCTTATTCTCTAGGCTATATTTTGGTGCAAACTGCTTTATACGCATTATCTCATTTAATTTTCTCTCTAGGTAGCTCCTATTTTTGTTCTCAAATTACAAATGATGGAACTGGTCATTTAAAAGGTTAAGTAATTTTTCAACCACACCTCAAGGATAGGACTTGAACCCAAGTCTCAAATTGAAAGTCATAGCATCAGAACACCCAAAGACAAAGCTGCCAGACCTATGTTAGATCGTGATGTGAGTTAGAAATGAGATTGCATGGTGTTACTCCTGTGGGATGTTGGGGCTGTTCTCATTGAACGCAGTGTATTTTATACTGAATAATAAAGAAAGTTCCACTAGATCACTTACACAATACCCTCAAAGGATTTGTGAGTTAGATGGATGGATACATAAATGAGTAAGTAATATAAGCACCTACCAGCAGTTAAAATCTTTATTATGTAACATACTGGCTGCATTTTATTATCATAACAACCCTGAGGGTCCCAGACTCTTATTATAAAGCTCTTTTCTGCTTCCTTGAACATATATTAATTTCTGATGCCTATATCTATACAGCCTTTTGCCCATGAAAATCCAGTGTTGCAAACTTTACTAATCTTTGTTTTATTATTGGTATTATTGCTAAGGTAACTTACAAAAGATCATATAATTATAAAATATCAAAACCTAATTTTCAAAGTAGATTTTCTTATCCAATTTAATTTTGTTTGTTTTGTCCTGTTTTTTTTTTTTTTTTTTTTTGCACTAGCAGAGACCTCTTCAATTGTAGCTCTCAGTAATCTGAACATCCTAGAAAATAAATGAAACAAAACTTCTCTTTTTCAAGCCTGGTCTCCATTTATTAACTTGCTAATGTTGCAATGTGAATTTGAGTAATTTAAAAATCATATCTGGGTCCGGAGGCAAGATGGCGGAGAAGTAAGGAGCTCCGTACTTGCACTCGTGCCCATACATCACACAGAAAAGATCTGAAGCCATTGGAAACCATACAAAACCTGAGAGACTGGGAGAAAAAGGATGCAGAATCCACTGAGAAAGCCTTCTAACGTGAGTGCGAACCGGGGAAGGTAAAATCGGGCTGGGATCGGAGCCTCCAGGGTGGGAGGTGATCCCCCTCTACCCTCTACGGGGAGTGAGAGGGGAAAAGGAGAGAGTCCGAGACAGAAAAATCTCCGCTCGGTGCATAGAAAGACCGTACTTGCCAAATACCTGCACACCAGGTCCCCTCGCGACAACTGGTCCTGGGGGAGGCTGAGCACACAAACTGCTTCTTTGTGCCGCTACTGGAGGTTGGTTTTTAAAGCAGTGCGGGCGTGCCTGCCGCCATTGTAGCTCCAGGGCTGCTGGGACCCCTGAAAGAGACACGCAGACACCGGGCGTCCGCGCTCCTGGCTGGCTGGAACTCGAGAGGGAAGGCAAAGAGCTAAAAACTGGGAAATTTGCCTGTGAGTTCGTGTTTCGGGTGACGAGCCATAGAGAGACCCGGTTTTCCTCACTCCAGCGGCGGCGCGCCTGCCGCCATTGTAGCTCCAGCGCTGCTGGGACCCCTGAAGGAGACGCACAGACACCGGGCGTCGCGCTCCTGGCTGGCTGGAACTCGAGAGGGAAGGCAAAGAGCTAAAAACTGGGAAATTTGCCTGTGAGTTCGTGTTTCGGGTGACGAGCCATAGAGAGACCCGGTTTTCCTCACTCCAGCGGCGGCGGGCCTGCCGCCATTGTAGCTCCAGCGCTGCTGGGACCCCTGAAGGAGACGCACAGACACCGGGCGTCCGCGCTCATGGCTGGCTGGAACTCAAGAGGGAAGGCAAAGAGCAAAAAAACTGGGAAATTTGCCTGTGAGTTCGTGTTTCGGGTGCCGAGACATAGAGAGACCCGGTTTTCCTCACTCCAGCGGGCTCAGGCTACGCCGACCCGGCAGGCAAGCCCCCGCGCATGCGCGCCAGCCCGACCCAGAGAAGGAAACAGCGATCCTGACTCCGCCCCCAGAGCTCAGCAGGGAGCCTGGAATAGCCCGAGGGGGTTGTCTGGGAAGCTGTGTCTAAGGCAACTTCAGCGGGGCGCGGACTGGAATTTGGAGACTGGAACTGGCCTGGGTTGAAGAGTGCAACCAACTTCGGCTGCGTCCCTGGAACGGGGAGTTGACACGCCAAAAAAAAAAAAAGCGAGCTGCAGCGCGGGGTTCAAGAAGGGACTGGAGCACCGTCACTCTCCTCCCCACAATCGCCAAGGCAGAACCCCCGCCTGAGGCATCGGATCACGCCACGCCCATCCCTGCCTGAGAGGTGCCCTCCTCCCTTTTTTTTTTTTTTTCTTTTTTCCCTTTTTTTTTTCTTCTTTCTTTTTTTTTTCCCCTTTCTTTTCTCTTTTTTTCTTCTTCTTTCTCTTTTCTCGCTTTTTTCCCCAAAACACTGACCTGATTAACTCTGGTTGCCAGCTTGCTTAAACAATCACAAGTCCATTCTGTAAATGTAAATTCTACACCTACCGACTTTTTCAGCTATTTCTCTCAGGAGTAATTAGACTATATAGTTTCTCTGGATAATTCCAGCATCCTTCTCTCACCTATCCAACCATATTCTACCCTTTACCTCTTTGAAAAAAGTTTCTTATCCATTCTGCCTGTTCATTCTATTTCCAAGTCTGCCTTGTCTCACCCTGCCTTCTCTCTTTTTCTCTATGCTCTTCAACCAGCGCTGCATACACACAGATATTTAACTGTAGCTGGGAAATCCAGGTATATGCTTTAAACCGTTCTTTGTCCATCGGTTTTCTTCTTTTTTCCTTTTCTTTTCCCCTTTTTGACCCTTTTATGTATTTTATGCTCCCTATTATTCGCCCTCCCTTCTCCGTCTTTTCTATTAACTTTTTCGTTTTCCCTCTCATTTTGCATGTTAGTTGAATCAGCCTGTGCGTTTGTATGCTCCTGCTCCCTCTGTGTTTGTCTGTCTTTTTTCTTTTCCAGGGCTACCTCAAGAAACAAGCTAGAGTACACAAGGTGAAGAGTCCCAAATATCACTACGAATAGGAAAATAAAATAACTAAGGTCCCAACAGGAGTGACCGAGGGATACCATTCAAAAAACAATCTGAAAGGATAGGCCCTGGAAAGTCAAAGAGTTTCTTGGATATAGCAGTGCTCATAGAAACAGAGAGCATAACAGCTCTTTAAAACCAACAAGAGCCAGAAAGCTAACTAAAATGACGAAACGAAAGAGCTCTCCTCCAAAGAAACTCCAAGAAGAAATGACAGCTAATGAACTGCTCAAAACAGATATCAGCAGCATAAGTGAACAAGATTTTAGAATAATAATGGTGAAATTAATAGCAGGGCTTGAAAAAAACATAGGGGACATCAAAGAAACTATGGCTACAGACAGAATGGAAAATAAAAATAGGCATGAAGAATTAAAAATGCGATAAATGAGATACATAATAAATTAGAGGCCTCCAATGCACGGATTGAAGAGGGAGAAAGGAGAATAAGTGATTTAGAAGACACCATTATAGAAAAACAAGAAGCTGACAAAAAGAGACAAACTGATCCAGGAACAGGAAAGAATTCGAGAGCTCAGCGATACGGTCAAACGCAACAATATCCATATCATAGGAATCCCAGAAGACGAAGAGAGAGGGAAAGGTGCTGAAGGAGTCCTGGAACAAATTATAGCAGAGAACTTCCCCGACTTGGGGAAGGAAGTCAATGTGGAAATACAAGAGGCTCAGAGGACTCCTCTCAGACGTAACTTGAATCGATCTTCTGCACGACATATCATCGTAAAAATGGCAAATTACAAGGACAAAGAGAGAATTTTGAAAGCAGCTAGGGAGAAAAGGGCCCTCACATACAAAGGGAAACCCATCAGAGTGGTGACAGACCTATCTACTGAAACGTGGCAGGCCAGAAAGGAATGGCAAGAGATCTTCAATGTGATGAACAGTAAAAATATGCAGCCAAGAATCCTCTATCCAGCAACCCTGTCATTCAAAATAGAAGGAGAGATAAAAACCTTTCCAAATAAACAGAAATTGAAAGAATTTGTCACCACGAAGTCAGCCCTACAAGAAATCCTGAGGGGGATGCTCTGAAGGAAAGGATGCAAGGAACAAAGATACCAGAGACACCGCCACAAACATGAACCCTACAAAAGATACAAAGACTCTAAACCCACATATTTCAATAATAACACTGAATGTAAATGGGCTGAATGCTCCAATCAAAAGACATAGGGTAGCAGAATGGATTAAAAAACAAAATCCATCTATATGCTGTCTACAAGAAACTCATTTTCGACGAGAAGATACCTTCAGATTAAAAGTAAGGGGATGGAGAAATATATATCATGCTACAGGAAATCAAAAGAAAGCCGGAGTAGCTATACTTATATCAGACAAACTGGACTTTAAATTAAAGACAATCACAAGAGATGAAGAAGGGCACTACATAATAATTACAGGGTCCATCCATCAGGAAGAACTAACAATCATAAATGTCTACGCACCGAATATGGGAGCACCTAAATATCTAAAACAATTAATCACAAACAGAAACAAGCTTCTAGATAAGAATGTGCTAATAGCAGGGGACTTTAATACTCCGCTTACAGCAATGGATAGGTCAACCAGACAGAAAAATCACTAAAGAAATAATGGACTTGAAAGACACATTGGACCAGATGGACCTGACGGATATATTTAGAACTTTACATCCTGAGGCCAGGGAATTTACTTTCTTCTCAAGTGCGCATGGCACATTCTCCAAGATAGATCACATACTGGGACATAAAGCAGCCCTCAATAAATATAAAAGAATAGAGATCATACCATGCACACTGTCAGATCACAATGCTTTGAAACTTGAAATCAATTACAGGAAGAAGTCTGGAAAACTTCCAAAAACATGGAGGTTAAAGAACACCCTTCTAAAGAATGAATGGGCCAATCAGGCAATTAGAGATGAAATTAAAAAATATATGGAAACAAATGAAAATGAAAACACAACAATTCAAAATCTATGGGATGCGGCAAAGGCAGTCCTAAGAGGAAAGTACATTGCTCTCCAGGCCTATTTCAAGAGATTAGAAAAAGCGCAAGTTCAAAATCTAACAGCTCACCTAAAGGAACTAGAGGCAGAGCAACAAGAACGCCCTAAACCCAGTAGAAGAAGAGAAATAGTAAAAATTAGAGCAGAAATAAACAACATAGAGACCAAAGAAACAATTGAACAGATCAATGAAACCAAGAGTTGGTTTTTTGAAAAGGTAAACAAAATTGACAAACCTCTAGCCAGACTTATCCAAAAGAAAAGAGAGACCACCCAAATAGACAAAATTATGAATGAAAATGGACTTATTGCAACCAACCCCTCAGAAATAGAAGCAATTATCAGGGAATACTATGAAAAATTATATGCCAACAAATTGGACAACTTAGAAGAAATGGACAAATTCCTAAACACACACTCACTACCAAAATTCACACGGGAAGAAATAGAAAACCTGAACAGACCCATAACGAGTGAAGAAATCGAATCAGTGATCAAAAATCTCCCAACAAATAAGAGCCCTGGACCTGATGGCTTCCCTGGGAATTCTACCAGACATTTAAAACAGAATTAATCCCAATTCTTCTCAAGTTATTCCAAAAAATAGAAAGCGAAGGAAAACTCCCGGATTCATTTTATGAAGCCAGCATCACACTGATTCCCAAGCCAGACAGAGATCCAGCAAAAAAAGAGCACTACAGGCCAATATCCT
>JAESUZ010005471.1:0-42802 GCA_017311185.1 Proteles cristata cristata
CCCACAAGTGCCCTCGTCCATGCCCATCATCCCTTCTCCCCTCACATCCATGAGTCCTCAGTTTGTTCTCAGCATTCAAGAGTCTCTCACGGTTTGCCTCCCTCCCTCTTCCCCACCATTTCCCCCCTTCTTCTCCCCCATGGTCCTCTGTTAAGTTCCTCCTAATCCTCCTATATGTGCAAACATATGGTAGCTGTCCTTCTCTGCCTGACTTGACTAGATCATTTTCTCACACCATACACAAAAATAAACTCAAAATGGATAATAAAGGACCTGAGCATGAGACAGGAAACCATCAAAACCCTAGAGGAGAAAGCAGGAAAGATATAAAATATTCTTGAGAATTTTAGAAAAAATATTTGTAGTGACAGAACACCTATGTTACCAATGACTATAACAGTAATTTTTGTCTCTTGAAATTACATAATAGGTTGTAAATACATTGTGACTGAGCATTTGTAAAGAAAACCATGACTAGTAGGAAATAGCATAGGTTCACTAATAATGTCATGTCAGACTAATCTTGTTTCACTTTTCAGTTTGAATTATAGGTGGAAAGATGAGAGGAAAACTTTATAGACGTGATGTATTTTGATTTAATATATTTTACAAAAAATATTTTATGGAATTTATGTCAGGGAAAAAACGGAGAAACATATGCTGGATAATATTTAGTTAAGTGGACTTGTAGTTTGTCAAACAATGTGAGCTCCTTATCCCACCCCATGTAGAGTCTTTCTTTCAAAACAAATAAGATGTATGATATCTTTGCCCTTGGTCTTGTCCTCCTCAACATTTTAATGATATGTATAATGACATAGAAGGCATACTTATCAAATTTGCAGATGACATAAAGCTTGGAGCGATAGCTAATATGCTGAGTAACTGAATCTTAATTCAAAACAATCTTGACAGGCTGGAACTCTGGCCAAAGCTAACAAGATGAAATTTAATGGTTGTAAATGTTAAGTCCTGTATTTAGGTTCAAAAAATATCAACTGTACAAATGCTGGATGAGAGAAAATTTGGCTTAGAAGCCATTTCTATGGAGAGAAGAAAGCTACTTATTTTTTCTGCCTATAAACTTGATTGGAGCCTCCAGCTTCTACTGGTAGAAGCCTGGTCCTTGAAAAAAATATTTGTTACCTCCCTACTGTGTGCTGGCTACATTCATTATCTTATGCAATTTTTACAGTATCTCATCAAAATAGTTCCCTTTATCCTTATTTTACAGGTAAAATGAATTTGTCCATCTGTATATTGCTATTAAATGTTAGAACTGCACTTCAAATTTAGCTCTCCTATTTCCACGTCCGGCATTTCAGTATAGCTTTGCTACTCAGTGTATGGCCAATAGATCTGTAGCTTGTTACAAAAGTAGAATCTCAGGCTTGAAATCCCAGACCAACTGAATCAGAATTTGCATTTTAACTAGATCCTGAGGGGGAAATGTCTGCACTGTAAAACTCAAGGAGCCCTGCACTGTTTCACACTTGCCTCTGGTTACCATTACAGAGACAAGAGAGTAACAACATTTTGGGAGACTGGCTTGTTGACCATGGCTTGAGCAGGCCTCAGGCTTGAGCAAGCCTTAGTTTTCTATCATGTCTGTCAGTGATGATAACTGCACTGGTTAGATAACACCTGAAAACTCTTACTCATTTCTATAGGTCAGATTTTGATGGAGTATTAATAAACTGGCAGGTCAAAAGACATTAAGTAAGTGGCGAGATGTTGAAAATAGTTTCCTAAAGAAGGATTAAGAAATCATGAATGTACTGTATAGCATTGAGAGGAGTCTGAAATGAGGGAGGATAGTTCTCTTCACATATTTTTGCAGAAGGATTTAAAATTTCATTTGCTTAGCCTTTTCCATTGCTTTTTTTTTCATCAGATATTCATTTTAACACCTACTGTGTACATGTCATTGAACTGTACATATCATTAAGTAGAAAAAGATGAAGGTCAGATATATTTTACCTTTGTTTGGTGAGGAAAGACTACACACAGGGTTGAGTTAGGAGCTAGGCTTGTGATTGCTTTTTGTGAACCAGAAAGGGCACTTGGAGTGGGTTAGTCAGTTAAGCAGCTGACTTTGGCTTGGAGTCATGATCTCATGGTTTGTGAGTTTGAGCCCCATGCAGGAGCTTGAACCCCACATTGGGTGAGCATGAGACTCGCTTCCCTCCCTCCTTCTCTCTCTTTCCCTCCCTCCCTCTGTCTCTCTGCTCTGTCTCTCTCTCTCTCTCCCTCTCTCCTCCCCAACCCTTGTTCACTTGAGCCCTCTTTCTCATTTATTAAAAAAAAAAAAAGACAAGGTGGCTGTTCTTTTTTTTTTTTACAAATAGTTTATTGTCAACTTGGTTTCCATATCATCGCCTCCAGTGCTCATCCCCACAAGTGCCCTCCTCCATGCCCATCTCCCCCTCCCCACACCCATCAGTCTTCAGTTTGTTCTCAGTATTCAAGTCTCTCATGGTTTGCCTCTCCCCCTTTCCCCAACCATTTCCGCCCTTCTTCTCCCCCTTGGTCCTCCGTTAAATTCCTCCTAATCCTCCTATACGTGCACACATATGATATTTGTCTTTCTCTGCCTGACTTATTTCGCTCAGCATAACACCCTCAAGGTCCATCCATGTTGCTACACATGGCCAGATTTCATTGTTTCTCATTGCCATGTAGTATTCCATCGTATAGATAAACCACATCTTTTGGATCCATTCGTCTGTTGATGGACACTTAGGCTCTTTCCATGTTTTGGCTCTTGTTGAGAGTGCTGCTATGAACACTGGAGTCCATGTGCTCCTATGCATCAGCACTCCTGTATCCCTTGGATAAATTCCTAGCAGTGCTATTGCTGGGTCATAGGGGAATTCTATTGTTAACTTTTTGAGGAACCTCCACACTGTTTTCCAGAGGGGCTGCACCAGTTTACATTTGACAAGGTGGCTGTTCTAAAGGAGGTAACAACCCAGTGATTATGTAGTAAACAGTTCATTATTTGTATAGGTAATAGACACTTAAATAAACACATTTCAGTATTTCAGAATATGATCAATGTTCTCCAGGCTGTGGAGACTTGGAGGAGGCTAGTTTAGTTTGAGGGGTCATGTTGTCAAGGAAGGCCTTTCTGAGGAGATGACCTTTGAGCTGAGTGACAAAATGGATCAGGCCATGTGACAAGCTAGTGGAAGAGCATTGCAGATAGAAGGAAGGATAAATGCAAAAGCTAAGAGCAAATGCAGATTAGGAAGGAGCAAGCCTGGCATGGTTTAGGGTGGTCCCAAACTGGGCATTTTGAGGTTGAAAGCGCTGGATGTCTGAAGGTAGACAGTGATTCATGGAGTTGGGGGTGATCTTTCTACTGATATCCAGATCCAGCAGTGGATAGTGAGCCCCCTGTCACATTATGTCACAGAGCCAGTGGAGGCTAGATGATTCATCAGAGAGGATTCAGAGCAGTATCACAAGGAAGGGGTTGGAGGTTGTGTTCTCCAAGTCTTATCCATCCTAAAAGTTAAGGCCCTGGTTAACAATCATTTTTCAGATTTCTATGAAAATATTTTTGTTCCTTATCATCATAATTCTTCCTGTAAAAAGCATTGCTCTTCAAAAACATCTTTATTATTACTTTTCTCCTTCTGCCAACCCCCCCCCCATCTGCCCCCATCTTCCTTTTTCCTCCCTCATTCCCTCTTCCCCTCCCCTTAACCCCGTTCATAATTGGATGCATAAATCAATCCCAGGGGAAATTATGGCTATAATTAAAACATTATATTAGCTTAATTACGAATAAATAGCTCCTCCGCAGTTATCTCAAGATTGAATGTATGCAGTGATGTCTAGAGTACCTTATTTCTTCTCTGTGCCACTCTCAGCTATGGTGGCAGGCTGAAACAGTAACTGATCGGTTACCATGGTTTCCAATGGAGGCAACGTAGCATGTAATTATTGCATACAGCTATCATTACTAAATTCTGTATGGCATTTTGATGTAATTCAATAAATAATTTGAGCCATAACTCTAGAAGAAGGATATAACTGCTTGTATGGTAATATTTTAAGAAAATAACATAAAATACTTTTTCCATACAGCTTACCTATCAGGGACACTGATGAATAAAATGTGGTACTTGGTTATAATTGCTTTTGTCTTATTGCAAGAAAAATTGGTAAAAGGAGGTTTCAGGTGCCTTGATAGGTAAAGTAGTGTTGATTCGGGTACTAAATGAAGCAAAACCCTTCATTTGGTTTTTAGCATAGTACTTAGTGAATCTTATTTCTTTAGGTTTGCACATCTTTAACAATGAAATAAAAACGCATGCTTTGTGAAACATGTAATAGAAGAGAGAGAGAGAGAGAGAGAGACTTTCAAACCAATCTACCATCTCCTCCCTCCCTACAGATTCCAGAGCAAGTTCCCCCAATTTGTCACTGAGCGCTAACTAATTAAGGAGTTGTCACTTTCCTGGCCTCCTCTCAGTGCTGTGCACACTACAGGATATAAATGTGGGTGTGAGGGTAATTCTTCATTATCTATTCAAGGGAACTGCCAAGTGTTTGCATTTGTATTGTTATCATTTGAAGAAAAATCATTTCAATTTATTTTTAATAAAAGGCAAGGAGACATGTATCTGCATTAAGCTTCTTCATGCCATTGATAACCCCCACTCTTAAATGATTTTCCCAATCACTTGCTTTCTGTATTACTGTGTGAGAAAGCCAAAGTCTTAACTAAGTCACAAATTGGCACCAACACATGGAAACAGAAAGACAGAGGCATAGTTGTTTTTAATCTTTTTATGAATGATGCATCCTTCTGTTAGGTTTTTAATTCAACAGGAATATTTGGGAATCCTTGTAGGAATCTACTAGTTGACTTCTCTATCTCATATGTTCTTTTCCTTGTCATTGTCAACTACACGTAGGATGTTATATGTTCTTTGTTATTCTGGATGATGCGGATGATGCAGAGAAGTACAAGAAAAGGGGTATTATACATAGTACCTTCTCTCACCAAGTGTATTGTCTACCCAAGGGACATGAGCAGCACACAGTACAGACAGCATAACAATAGGAAAACAGACACTGTAGTGTCTCTGAACTGTGTTTACTACCTTTTCCCATTTTACTTGCAGTGCTCACTCACCTCTCTGGACCTGTGTTCACTTCTCTGTCAAATGAGGACACTCAAAGCTGGCTAAGAGTGTGCATACAAGTATTCAGTCTGATAAAATAGGTGACGTTTATACTGTGCTTGGCACATGGTGGGCATCCAACAGAAATGCAGCCAACAGTAATGACGAAGGTCAGATATTTAGAGCATCATGCATTTAGGTAGGACAAGGGATTGGAGTGATGTGGGAAGACACCATGAAGTAGGGTTTCAACTTAGACCTGAAAGGGGTAGACATGCTTTCAAGGCGTGGAAGCAAGACGAGTCTTTGAGGTGAAGGGGATGGGATATCTTCACAACTGATTTTTTTCTATCAATATGACCTTCTTTAAAACTTGGTTATTTTAGCATTGAACTGGGTTTTCTTTTTTAAGCTCTATTTGCATTTGCATTTTGTTTGTTAGGTTGTTTTCTTGTTACTTGAAGAAGTTGTGAACACACTGTCTATTTCTTACCAAGTATTAGGTGAAAATATCCTACGGCACTGCTTCTAGGACTGCCAAGAAAGCAGTACCCAGAGGGCTAAATATAAGCAAAACGTAAGCAAAATTTGGAAAGTGGAAGTCGTCTGCAGTAATTTTGCTTTGGTCCACTGTGCTCTTGTATTCATTCTGTCCCCATTACATATGTTTATTCTGTTTATCCAATGGCTTCATAGTGTGCTTTGCCTGTGCTCTCCAGGCCCAATACAGCAATGAGATAAATGAGTAACACTAAGTTGATGTGATGACTGGCCATAAACATAGTATCACTCAAGGAATATGGGCATTTTCAGAGTCAAGCAAGAAAGAAAAAGTAAGGCCTTCATAGTAGGCCCTGTGTTAAGTGATAACTCAGTATTCCTTAAAGCATAGAGTATTAGTGAAAATCAATGTCAACTTTAAATAAGGCAGATAAGCTGGACATTTGTATTTAAAGTGGGGGCAATGGTTAGGTCAAATAAGAATGAGCCTCTAATTTAGCATGCTTTTAAGGAAATGAGAGGGCAGTTGAATGGACTCTTCCTTTGGTAATGGACTCTCATGGATTTCATGCTGATGGAGAGGCAGCTCTGCTTCAGAGCCATGGGAGACATAACTGTTCTTCTCCCCGTTGTATCTACTGAGAGATGCTCTGAATAGGAGTATTTGTAAATGAATGCTGATAAGGCAGACAAGTGTTTAAGAAATCTAGTTTGTGGGGTGTCTGGGTGGCTCAGTCGGTTAAGCATCTGACTTCGGCTCAGGCTATGATCTCACGACTTGTGAGTTTGAGCCCCCTGATGGGCTCTGTTCTCACAGGTAGGAAACTGCTTGAAATTCTCTCTTTCCCCATTTGTCCCTCCCATACTCTCTCTCTCACTCTCTCACTCAAAATAATAAATATAAAAGAAAGAAATCTAGTTTGGAGATCTGCAGTAGACACTGGGATGTACGTGCCCCATCTCCCTTCACTAAAAGATTTTTCTCTCAGTTGCTAGAAAACCTGCCCGCAAATAGCCTCCAATTTTCAGCCCCTTCAGGGACTGTCACAGTTTTGGGTGGTATCTTGTCTAAAGCCCTGGCCCTTCCTGAAGTGACTTATATTCTTTGACTGACAGATATGGAAGTACAAAGACGTGGCCCTCTTAATCTACTTCAGGACCACTTTGTGAGGCCATTCAGCCCCAGAGCTCATTGTAGGTTTGGCTGAAGCTTTTTTTTTTGGTATGGACTATAGTTTAACCTCTCTGCATACTTCTGCTGCCTTCATTCTCTTCCACAAGTGTTGGTACCAAGGGCATTCCTTAGTAAATGCTCTGCATATGGGTCAGCTGGGTGGTTCATTTGGTTTGGAGTCAGACTCTTGGTTTCTGCTCAGGTCATGACCTCATGGTTTGTGAGTTTGAGCCTCACATCGGGCTCTGCGCTGGCAGCACAAAGCCTGCTTCAGCTTCTCTGTCACCCTCTCTCTCTGCCCCTCCCTTGCTTGAACTCTCTCTCTCACACAAAACAAATAAATATACATTTAAAAAAAAATAAATACTCTGCATGCTAAACTTTATCCCATAGGATAATTACCAAGACATCCAACTTGCAGCAAGATCTTTTCTTTTAGGTAAAGTATGTTTCTCATTCTCTGTAATGTGGGACACTGGTATGCAACACATGAATTTGTTGTACTGAGATACTTGTTCTCTCGGTGTTCAACATGAATGGGCCTGGCCTAGTGCAAATGGAAACTGAGCTGGTTATCCAGAGTTGCTAGATGCCTTGACCACTTATCCAAGGTGCTATACAAGCACTTTGATATTCTGTATCAGCCATGCCGTTTAAAGTTTGGTGAAGGTGGTATGCCTGGAAGACTCAGTTGATACAGTATGTGACTCTTGATCTTGGGTTGTGAGTTTGAGTCCCACACTGGGTGGAGAGATTATTTGAAAATATTAAAAATTGTAAAAAAAAATTGTGAAGGCAACGTTTGCAGAAATCCTTCAAAGACACTCTTATTTCTAGGAGGTAATCATCTAAAGGTTGACATATTTTTTTAGTTAAATAGCTGGAAACTGAAAAGAGGAACCTTAAGTTCTGATGAACTAAGGCATATAGTAGTTAAGTTTTTGTCTGAATAAAAAAAGAAGTTGGGAGATTATACTCAACTCAAAAAAATATCTAGTAAAGGAGACTTTACAGATACTCTACAAATCAATCAAAATGGCTGAAGTTTTCTTTTAGACTGTTTTCTGATGCTGCTTTCGCTACCACCTGGTCGGATTTGTTGATCTCCAAGAACTGCACGTATCATTTTTAAATAATACATTATATTAATTTCACAGCTACATTTAAATAGTGGCACAGCTGCACTTGTCATTGAACAATATATGAAATAGCCTTGGAGTAGTAAGTTACTTATTCTTACAGTGGCTTGGGTTTAATTTTATGTGGGCTTTGCCTTAACTTAGGAATGGTGTTTGTATAATCCTCATTAATAACTATAATTCTAGAAGTTAAAAGATATAAGAGTTCACATTTCGATAACACCATCCATACTAGTACCTGAAGTACTTTGTGAGAAAGGAATTCTAAAGGGCAAAAGTGCTATTATTTGGGTTTTAAATATTTGTAGACTTTGGATAGAACGAATCCTTCTAAAGTCACCTGGGACTAGAAAAGGGTTTCTCTTTGTTTACTTTAGCTTCCAACATTGCCTCCTTTAGAACCTGAAAGAATTGCTTGGCTGTGTTGACAGGAGAGGGGTAATTTTGCATGTGTTTAAACTATTTTTGAAGTTACTGCAATATTTTGTTTCAAGTTATCCACCCATGTTATGCTGGAGCTGGTTCTTACCACCCGAGAGGTCTGCTTGCGGTACATCTATTCTTAGCACGTGTCCAGTGACATCATGTTGGTAGCTCAAAATTAGCTCTTGTAGGACTATTTATACCACTGCGTAAGTAAGAAATCAGTACCTCCTATCCTAAGGGAGCCAGTTATTAAACATTTTCCAATAAATGTCATCCACTCATACCCTTCACATTATAAATTAGAGTCTTATATGGAAAAAATTTAAAAGCCCTAGTCTAGCAAACTCAAAAGAATGGTACAGGAAACCATCAACATCCTACAGAAGAACACAGGCTGCAACCCCTTTGACACTGGCTGTAGCAACTTAGCAACTTCTTACTAGATGCATCTCCAGAGACAAGGGAAGCACAAGTGAAAATGAATTATTGGGACCTCATCAAGACAAAAAGCTTCTGCACCGCAAAGGAAACAGTCAACAAAACTGAAAGGTATCCTTTGGATTGGGAGATGTTTGCAAATGACATATCTGATAAAAGATTAGTATCCAAAATCTATAAAGAACTTATCAAACCTGGGGCACCTGGTGGCTCAGTTGGTTAAGCCTTCGACTCTTGACTTTGGCTCTCATCATGGCCTTGCATTTGAGGAGTTGGAACCTTATGTCAGGCTCTGAGCCGACAGCTTGCAGCTTGCTTGGGATTTTGTCTTCCCCTCTCTCTGCCCCTCCCCCACTTGCTCTATGTCTGTCTCTCTTTTAAAATCGATAAAAATAAACTTAAAAAAAAAGAAAAATAATCCAGTTACAAAAGGACAGAAGACTGATGACTGATGAATGCACAAAACAGATGTGGTATTTATATACAAAGCAGTATTATTCCACCATAAAAAAAATGATGAAATCTAGCCATTTGCCATGATGTGGATGGAGTTAGAGTATAGTATGCTAAGTGATAGAAGTCAGGCAGAGAAAGACAAATACTGTATGATTTCACTCCTACGTGGAATTTGAGAAACTCAGTAGATGAACATAGAAGGAAAAAGAGAGAGAGGCAAACCATAAAGCAGTCCTGACTATAGAGAACCAACTGAGGGTTGCTGAAGGGGAAGTGAGTGGGGGGAATGGGTTAAATGAGTGACGGGAATTAGGGAGGGCACTTGTGATGAGCACTGGGTGTTACATGTAAGTGAGGGATCTCTAAATTCTCTTGAAGCTTATATTACACTATATGTTAACTAACTGGAATTCAAAGAAAAACTTAAAAAAAAAAAGAGAATGGGTCATCATATCATTTATAAAGTTGAAAATTTGGTACCTGGAATGTTGATGAAGTCTGGGTGAACTCACAAGTTTCAGGTAACTTCGGGCAGGTAACTCCCCTGTATCTTATCCTGTGCCTCAGACCAAACATTTTCCAATGTGAATTCATTTGGCAAACATTTTCTTTGCCATGTCTATCATCATTCCAAGAAAGGAAAGCATGGTGCTTTTTCCTCAGGGGCCTGAGGTGACTTGACTTCTGGGATTGAAGGTATTGTGTCTTAGATAAATGAGTTAGTTAGTATGTGATGAATCACACTTGAATCTAGAATAAAATGAAGTAAATCTTCAGTAATTTACTTAACTTTCAGGATGTTGGTTCAGGGTGGATTCTGACAAAGGAGTTTCCAGCATTTGCAGAACTGGGACAACATCAGCTGTCTGTTCAGAAAGATGGCCCAAAATTTGGAAATCCCACCTCTCGTCTGTGAAGCCACCCTCTTTGCCTCCTTGGGAACTCAAGAGGTTCATAGTGTGTGTTCTTCACATTGCTTCTCACTGAGCCCTCAATAGTTATTTACCTTAAAATATATAATTACCTTTCAGTACTCATAATGCATTATACAGAGACTATAAGTTAGGCAGTGCATTTAGTTGTAATAGGTAAATATTATGCTACACAAAACAAATGAAAACTTGGAGTAATAGAAACTAAATGAACTAATAATACACATTGAAGACTGTGAAACAATGGTTAAAGGGAGCAAGATCACAGAAGAGTCCTCTCCTGAAGCCCAATTAACTGAACAGAAAGAGTGGTTTATTTGTCCAAGGCCCAAAATAAGCAGAAATCTATTAATAATCAGACATGTTTATGCTGTCAAGTTGAAAAGTTTAAAAAAAAAGGCAAAAAATTCTGTGTTCCAGTGCAGCAGAAAGCACACTTAGCAAAGGAGGAGTTCGTAAAATCCTGATAAGTCTTTCCTAATACCACTCAATTTGGTATAATAAAGAGATAAGTAAGCAGCACTAGGAAAATCGAAAAAACAAAATGAAACAAAAACTTTTGTGACTATATGCTCTTACATTCAGGAGCAAAAAAAAAAAATTGCAAATCTTGTTTTCCAAGGAACAGTGCAAGGTTCAGCACACAGTCTGAATGAAGTGGGCGTTGGTATAGCCGTACGGGATTGAAGAAGACTCAGATTTCCTGACCGACGTTTCACATGTTTCAGACCAAGTGTTGATTCCGTCTCCCTTTCCAAAAACTGAGGCAAGGATTTAAAGCCCCCAAAATGAAGCTTAGAGGAGCAGAAATAAAAATGTTAAATAAAGTGTGAATGGTATCAAAGAGAATTCACTCAAACATCTATCTGAACAAAAAATGAGTGGAATACATAAAATAGAAGAGAGATGAAAGGAAGGAAAATGGCCGTGATAAGAAAGTGGAACAAAACCAGGAAACAAAAATCAATAAATGAAAGAAGGAAAGAATGAGTGAATGTTGTAAAAGACAACCCAAAAGAACCCAGACTTGAAAAAAAATCAGAGCTAAGACACATAAGAAGGTATTTTAGGTGCACCTGTGTGGTTCTGTCAGTTAAGCATCCAACTTTGGCTCAGGTCATGATCTCACAGTTTTTGAGTTCGAGCCCCACATTGAGCTCTGTGCTGACAGCCAGCTCAGGGCCTGGAGCCTGTTTCAGATTCTGTGTCTCCCTCTCTCTCTGACCCTCCCCTGCTCATGCTGTCTCTATCTCTCTCTCAAAAATAAACAAAACATTAAAAAATTTTTAAAAAAGTATTTTAAAATTGTTTCTGCTGAAGAATAATTTACAAATAATATTAAGTAAAAGCAGAAACACAAGAAGAAAACAGAATACAGTTTAGAAGAAGGTTATATGGTAAGCAAATTGAGAACTAAGGAAGCACATGTTACTAGCTTAAAAATGAGAAAGTTTAAAATGAAATTTTAGCATAAAATCTGGAAAATAAAAATATCTAGAGATATAATAGAGGAAAATGTCTCAGAAATAAGGGAAAAAACCCTACTAAAGGAGCATACTCCTAGCAGGAAAAATTGGTTGGAATTAGTGACACTGAGACATATTCTAGCTAACTTACTGTACTTAAGAGTAAGATCCCCTTCTTAAAAAACCACAATTATTCCCATACTCAGAAAGAAGTAGTGATTCTCACCTAAACAATAAGGGTCTTCTCAGAATCCTGCATGGTCAGGTTTAGACAGTGGGACGATTGCTACAAGTTCCAGGGAAAGAAAGTGCGGCCCCAGAATATGCCACACAGCCAAGTAGTTATGAAAACATAAAAGCCACAGTAGACATTCCGAGACTGGAAAGAACTCAGGAAGTCTTAAAGAGCAAAACAAAACCTGTCAGCAGTCATATCTGAGAACGGGATCACAACTTTGAGGGGCTTTGGTTGCAGATGCAATGCTTATGGGCATTGGCCAGAAAGAAGTTTAAGTGTGACATCCACCTTTCCTTCTTTTTAGTATCTGGTCACAGCTAAACTCAAAGCAGGTACATTAAAAAAAAATTACTCCAGTCTTAAAATATTTTCTAAAAATATTTTCATTAACATTCTTAAACTTAGCACCATTCACATTTTGGACTAGGTGAGTCTTATTCATGGGGGCTCTCATTGTGGGGCCTGTACGCACATTGTAGGGTGTTTAGCAGCACCCTTGGCCTCTACCCACTAGATGCCAGTAGTACCCAGTTGTAAGATCCAAAAATGGCATCAGACACTGCCAGGTGTCCCCTGGGCTACAATATTTCTTCTATTTGAGAACCACTGCCTTAGAGGAATCTTTCAGAAGAAAGTATTTCAATGACAAAGGAACAATTCTAATTATATTCAGCATTTCCTTGAGTTTCACCTTTGTTCTGTTACATTTTAGTGAAATTAAATTTAGTATTTCAAAAATAGGGGCTTGTATGTTATATAAATCCATTGTCAAAGTAATTTTGGTTATTTATCTGTCTAACCTTATCAATTGGTCTATCATCTACCTGTTATTTATGTCTCTTTGTGTCTGTACATATGCACAGGGAGATGCTGAAAAAATAACACTAGCTGTCTGGTGATGACATGGTAGGTTAATTGCTTTTTATGCTATTGCTTAATTTTTAAGTGATAAAATACTTAGAGTTTGATTTTAAAAAGTCATTACTCTAGAAATAATTTATATTTCATTTTGTTTAATTCATTTATTTATGACAAAACATCGTTATAAACTCTGAAAAATACACATAGGCTTTAATATATTTTGCTTCATGCAATACAGCTGAATGGAATAATTGAAAAAGGTGTTCAAAGATGATAATACTTCTGTTGCATTTCTGTACACAAAAAATGAAGCAGCAGAAAGAGAAGTCAAGGAATCAATCCCATTTACAATTGCACCAAAAACCATAAGATACCTAGCAATAAACCTGACCAAAGAGGTATAAGATCCATACTCTGAAAACTATAGAACGCTTACAAAAAAAAATGAAGATGACAGAAATGGGAAAATGTTCCATACGCATGTATTGGAAGAACAAATACATTTTTTAAGTTTATTTTTTATTTTGAGAGAGAGAAAGACATGCATGAGAGAGAGTGTGGGAGAGGCAGAAAGCTAGGGAGAGAGAGAATCTCAAGCAGGTCTGCATACAGCCTAACGCAGGGTTGGAACTCACAAACTGTGAGATCACGACCTGAGATGAAAACACGAGTTGGGCACTCAAATAACTGAGCAACCCAGGTGCCCCAGAAGAACAGATATTGTTAGAATGTCTATACTATGTAAAGTAATGTATCTACGCATTTGTTGCAATCTCTATCAAAATACCACCAGCATTTTTCACAGAGCTCCAACAAACTATCCTAAAATGTGTATGGAACGACAAAAGACCCTGAATAGCCAAAGCCATCCTGAAAAAGAAAAGCAAAGCTGGAGGCATCACAGTTCCAGACTTCAAGCTATACTACAAAGCTGTAATCATCAAGACTGTATGGTACTGGCACAAAAACAGACATATAAATTATGTGTGTGTATATATATATATATATATATATATATATATATATGTATGTGTGTATGTATACATGTTTGTATACATACACACATACATATGTATATACACATACATATTGTATTAACTTTTATAAATTTATGGATAGTAAGAAATACTAATAAAGACACTTAATGTTTTTAAATAATTTATTGTCAAGTTGGTTTCCATATAACACCCAGTACTCATCCCCACAAGTGCCCTCCTCCATGCCCATCACCTCCTTCCCCTCCCCCCACACCCATCAGTCCTCAGTTTGTTCTCAGCATTCAAGAGTCTCTCATGGTTTGCCTCCCTCCCTCTCCCCACTATTTTCCTCCCTTTTCTCCCCCATGGAACTTGAGGGTGTTATGCTGAGTGAAATAAGTCAGGCAGAGAAGGACAGCTACCATATGTTTGCACTTAATAGGAGGATTAGGAGGAACTTAACGGAGGACGTGGGGGAGAAGACACTTTTAATTTTGAAATGAAGATAATATCAGAGGTATTCTTGACTACCGGTATTAAATAGTTACCCTAAATTTCCTAACCTTCTTTGCTCAAAATTGCATGATGAAAATGGACATTAGGTAAGAGAGGATTTCACACTAATGAGTGACGGTGATTTCAATTTTGGGCCAAAACATTGTATGACAATTCAATATAACAGAACAGACCCTGAGAATAGCCCCTCAGGAAGGTTAGCAACATCAGAGTCACAAGGAAGAGAAGGTTGGCAAATACCCAATACCTAGATTACCAGTGTAGAAGAGGGACAAGGACAAAACTAACCATAAGAGGAAGGATGGGCTTGGAGGTGAGTCACCTGTGTTTTGAGTAACCATACGTAGTCATTTTTCTGCTTCTTCCTCTGTTGGGTGTGCTAACGCGTGCACAGAAGTACTGGTGTGCAGGACCCTACAAAGAGGGCAATAAAGCATTTAGCATCAACAGCTGTAGAACCACCCTGTGCACATCAGATATGCGTGAGAGGATTTTTGAAGCATTTTTAAAAACATTTATCATCAAAAATAAAATAAAAAATAAAAACATTTATCATCACTTATTCTACAAATGAACTATTCGTGTAAAACACACACCTATACACATATGTACAACTATTTTTCTGTAATCATATATATATGTGATTATTCATCTAGTGATGGATGCTTTGGCAATTATAAACCATTCTTCAACTTAATAACTTTTCTAACTTTAATTATTGTAAAGCATATGTTCTTAAATCTGTATTTATGAATCTTCTATTTATATAACTCAAAATGAAGATCTGGAAACTGAGAAATTTGAGTTTTATACTTTAAATTGCCACTATTATTAATGAAGTAATGAATTTTGTAATGCAAAATATTAGTTTTTTTTTCAAAATTAAAAAAAACATATGTATCAGGGCACCTGGGTGGCTCAGTTGGTTAAGCGTCCGACTTCGGCTCAGGTCATGATCTCACCTTTCGTGGGTTCGAGCCCTGTGTCAGGCTCTGTACTGACAGCTAGCTCAGAGCCTGGAGTCTGCTTCGGATTCTGTGTCTCCCTCTCTGTCTGACCCACCCCTGCTCGCGCGCTCTCTCGCTTGCTCTCTTTCTCTCTCTCTTTCTCTCTCTCTCTCTCTCTCTCTCTCTCTCTCTCTCTCTCTCTCTCTCTCAGAAATAAATAAAACAGTAAAAAAAGAATTTAAAAAAATAAAACAAATTATCTAGGGAAAGTAAATGAAAGTCAATAGCAGATTTTACACTAGAACCCAAATACTCTGATTTTTGATCAGATGTGTTGACCACCAAATATGTAGCCTCTTGCACAATGCAGAGCACCAAGACATTTTTTATTCTGTATCTTAATTCAGTATTGATCTTTGCCCTATACCAAGTAGTTTTTTTGGGGGGAGGGGTTAAAATTTATTTTTATTTTTTTCTTAAATAGTTTATTGTCAAGTTGTTTTCCATATAACACCCAGTGCTCATCCCAACAAGTGCCCTCCTCATGCCCATCACCCCTCTTCCCCTCTCCCCCACCCACATCAGCCCTCAGTTTGTTCTCAGCATTCAGGATTCTCTCATGGTTTGCCTCCCTCCCTCTCCCCAACTATTTTTCCCCTTCTTCACTCTCATGATCCTCCATTAGCTTCCTCCTAATCCACCTATATGTGCAAACATATGGTATCTGTCCTTTTCTGCCTGACTTATTTCACTCAGCATAACACCCTCAGGGTCCATCCTGTTGCTACACATGGCCAGATTTCATTCTTTCTCATTGCCATGTAGCATTCCATTGTATATATATATACTACATCTTCTTGATCCATTCATCAGTTGATGGACACTTAGGTTCTTTCAACAATAGCCATGTTTTGGCTATTGTTGAGAGTGCTGCTATGAACATCGGGGTGCACGTGCCCCTGTGCATCAGCACTCCTATATCCCTTAACAAGTACTTTTGAAAAAGTTTTTTAGCTTTTTAAGTTTTTACTGTTTTAATAGGTAGGGACAAACACTCTTGAAAAAATGGAAAGACAGAAGTCATCAGCAAAGAAATAAAATATATAAAGAAGTATCAAAGTGAAATTTTAGAATTGAAATATAAAACAACTGGAAAGGTTTAATAGCAGCATGAAGGTGAAAGAGGAAAGAATCGGTGAATTTAAAAAAATTTTTTTTCAATGTTTTTTATTTATTTCTGAGAGAGAGAGACAACGTGAGCAGGGGAGGGTCGAGAGAGAGGGAGACACAGAATCTGAAGCAGACTCCAGGCTCTGAGCTGGCTGTCAGCACAGAGCCCAATGCGGGGCTCGAACCCATGTACTGTGAGATCATGACCTGAGCCGAAGTCGGACGCTTAACCGACTAAGCCACCCAGGTGCCCCAAGAATCAGTGAATTTGTAGGCAGATCAGTAAGAACGATCCAATTTAAACAGTTGAGGTAAAAAAAAAAAAAGACTAAAAAAATTAACAGAGCCTCAGCGACTTGTGAGATAATAACAAAGTCTTTGTGTTATTGGAACCCAAAAAGAGGAGTGACTTGCAGAAAAATATTTGGGCAAATAATGGCCTTAAATCATAGGTTTGTGAAAGACATGAACTTTAGACTCAAGAAGCCAAGCAAACTCAAGACAAGATAAAGCCAAACCAATCCAAATCCAGACACGCAGTAATCAAACTGCTGAAAACTAAAGTCAAAAAAGGAATCATGAAAACAACCAGAGAAAGATACACATTGTTTATTGGAGAGCAGTGTTTCAACTGAAAGCTGATTTCTCATCAGACACAGTGGATGGAAAAAGGAATTAAAACATTTTTCAAAGTATAAAGCAACTGTTCAACCCAAAGTTGTTTAGTGAAAATAATTCTTTCACAATAAAGGTGAAATAAAGACAATTTGAGATGAAGGAAAACTAAGAATTTGCTGCCAAGATACCTACTGTGAAAGAATTTCTAAGGGAAGATGACCAGAAAGGAGAGACATGATACCAGAAGGAAACTTGAAACATTAGGAATGAAAAGAAATCTAAATGGTAAATATCTAACTTAATATAATAGATTAACCTTTGCCTATTGAGCTATTTAAAATATGTTCAGTTGAGAAAAGAATTACAATGTTGTCTGATGGGTTTTTAATGGCATTGCTATACATAAGACAATTAAAGCCTAAAGGGACTGGTAAAAGGATGTATATGGTGGAAAGATTTTTTTCATACCACCTCAAGTGATAAGAGAGCGATTCTATATAGACAATAAAAAGTTCAATGTGTATATTTCCTCAAACAAGCATTCCAAGGGAACATACACAAGAAAATAAAGGTTTTTTTTTTTAAGTAGAATATTTTAAATTGGACCCCTAAAAATGTTTAAATAATCTAAAAGAAAGCAGAAAAGAGAGCAGAGGAGTGAAAAATAGTGGGAAAAACTGAAACTGAATTGCATTTATATTTGAGGACCTCAATACTCTTCTCTCAGTGGTTGATAAAACTGATAAACAGAAGGGTCCCTGGGTGGCTCAGTACATTAAGCATCTGACTTTGGCTCAGGTCATGATCTCATGGTTCATGAGTTCGAGTCCCACATTGGGTGAGCTCAAGCCCCACTTTGGATGAACATGAGCCCCACTTGAGATGAGTTCCACTTCTCTCTCTCTCTCTCTCCTCTCTCTGTCTCTTTCTGTCTCTCTCTGTCTGCCCCTTGTGGGATTCTCTCTCTCCTCCCCTTTCTGCCCCTAGCTCACTTGAGCCCCCCTCCCATCTCAAAAAGAAAAGAAAACTGATAAACAGAAAATCAGGAAAAACAGAGAAGAATGTGCAACATCATCAATAAACTGGATCTTATTAAAATTTATAGAATAGGGGTGCCTGGGTGGCTCAGTCAGTTAACCCTCCAACTCTTGATTTTGGCTCAGATCATGATCTTACAGTTCATGAGTTCGAGCCCCATGCCTGTCAGTGCAGAGGCTGTTTGAGATTCTTTCTCTCTCCTTCTCTCTCTGGCCCGCTTCCCTCTCTCAGAATAAAACAACTTAAAAAAATTTATAGACTATTCAACCTATCAACAGCTAAATATGCATTCTTCTCAAATGCACATGAAACATTGACCAAGATAAACTATACCATGGGGCATAAAAGAAAAGTTAATAAATTTAAAAGAATTGAAGCTGTAAAAAGTATGGTATATGTTCTCTGACAAATAATTTAATTAGAAATAAATACACAAAGATAGAAAAATCTTTGATCACTTGGAATTAAAATAATGTACTTCTTTTTTTAACTTAACATTTTTTAAAATGTTTCTTTATTTTTGAAGAGAGAGACAGATTGTGAGTAGAGAATGGGCAGAGAGAGAGAGAGGGAGACACAGAATTCGAATCAGGCTCCAGGATCTGAGCTTTCTGCACAGAGCCCGACGCAGAGCTTGAACTCACAAACCATGAGATCATGACCTGAGCTAAAGTCAGACATTCAACTAACTGAGCCACCCAGGAGCCCCTAAAATAATGCACTTCTGAAGTAATCCATGAGTCAAATGGAAGTCTCAAAAAGAGTTAGAAAATATTCGGATTAAACATAAATGATAATACAACCTATCTAATTTATGCAGTGGGGTTAAAGCAGTGCTTTCATGGAAATTTATAGCATCTGAATATTTACATTATAAAAGAAAAAAGATTGGAAATCAGTGACCTAAGGAATTCTATCTTGTGAAACTGGACAAAGAAGAGCAAAGTGAACCCAAAGCAACTAGAAGAAAAGAAATAATAAAACTAATAGGAAGGATCAGTACAATTAAAAACAATAGAGAAAGTCAAGTAAGTGATATTGTTAAAAAGAAAAAGCAGTGAAATTGGTAAAACTGCAGTAAGAGTTGCTAAGAGGAAAAGAAAGGCCTATTACCAATACCAGAAATGGAAAAGGAATTCTAATTACAGACTCTGTGTACATTAAAAGGGCAATATATACCATGATCAAGTGGGATTTATTCTGGATATGCAAAGATAGTTCAATAAGTGTGACATGCCACATTAGGAGAAAGAAGGATAAAAATCCTATGCTCATCCCAATAGACGCAGAGAAAACCCTCAACAAAATGGAAATAGAGAAAACATATTTCAACATAATAAAGCTCATATATGACAAGCCATAGTTAACATGATAGTCAACAGTGAAAATCTAAAAACATTTCTTCTAAGATGAGGAACAAGACAAAGACACCCACTCTTAGTACTTTTGTTTGCTAGAGAATTTAGGCAAGAAAATGAAATATAAGCCATCTAGATTAGAAAAGAAGTTGTTAAATTGTCTCTATTTGCAGATGAAATGGTATTATATATAAAAGCCCCTAAAGACTACACCAAAAAAAAAAA
Organism: Proteles cristata cristata; assembly: GCA_017311185.1. Classification (NCBI taxonomy): domain Eukaryota; kingdom Metazoa; phylum Chordata; class Mammalia; order Carnivora; family Hyaenidae; genus Proteles; species Proteles cristata. The sequence goes on from JAESUZ010005471.1 coordinate 19,619, forward strand.
AAAAAAAAAAGCCTGTTAGAACTAATAAACTAATTCAGTGAAGTTTCAGGATACAAAACCAATATACAAAAATCAGTTGTATTTTTATGCAGCAGCAATGAACTATCAAAAGGGGAAATTAACAGTCCCATTTACAATGGCATCAAAAAGAATAAAATTGATATAAATTTAACTAAGGGTGTGATCCAAAGATCTGTATACTGAAACTAAAAGACACTGATGAAGGAGACTGAAGATAAATAAGTAGATATTCGTTCCATGGGCATTGATTGGAAGAATTTGCATTGTTAAAATTTCGGTACTACCCAGAGCAGTCACAGAGTGAAATACAATTCCTGTCAAAATTGCCATGACTTTTTTTTCCCCCACAGGATTGGAATAAATCATCTTTAAATTTGTGTGGAACCACAAAAGACTGAATAGCCACAGCAATCTTGACAAAAAAGAACAAAGATGGAGATACTACCAGTTCTGATTTCAAACTGTCTCACAAAGCTGAATAAAAAAGGATGTTTTTGACCTACAAACAGATAAAATAGATCAATGGAACTGAACTGAAAGCCAGGAAATAAACCCATGCAAACATATAGTCAATTAATCTATAACAAAAGAGCCAAGAATATACAATGGAGAAAAGTTAGGGTCTTCAATAAATCGTGCTGGGAGAATTAGATATCCACATGCAAAAGAATCAAACTGGACCCCTATCTTCTACACAAAAAACAACTCAGAATGAATTAAAGACTTGAGTAAAAGGCCTAAAACCATAAAGCTCTTCATAGAAAACTTAAAGTGTAAGCAAGAGCCTTGGCATTGCTTTTATTACTTTTTTTTAATTTGGCACCCAAAGTATAAGGAATCAAAGCAGAAATAAAGAAGTTGGACTATATTACAATACACACCTTTTGTATAGCAGAGCAAATCATCAAAATGGAAAGGCATCATTTGTAATATTTGGAAAACATATCTGATAAAGGGTTTATATCCAAAACATCAGTTGAACTCCTCCTGTTTAATAGCAAAAAAGCAAAATAACCCAATTTTTAAAACTTCCAAAAGACATGAATAGATACTTTTCCAAAGAAAACATACTTTTCATGGGAATGTAAATTGGTACATTCACTATGGATAACAGTATGGAGGTTCCTGAAATTAAAGATAAAACCACCATATGATCTAGCAATCCCACTTCTGGGTATTTATCTGAAGAAAATGAAACCATTATGCTAAGTGAATTAAGCCAGACAGAAAAAGACAAATACTGCATAATAGGACTTAGATACAGATTCTTATAAAAAAATTTTTTTGAAACTCATTGAAACAGAGTAGAAAGTGGTTTCTGGAGACTGGGGAAAACAGGGAGAGGTTGGTAAAAGGGTAGAAACTTTCAGTTATAAGATGAGTAAGTTCTGAATATCTAATATATAAGATGGTGACTGTAGTTGATGACACTTTTGCATAATTGAAGTTTTCTAAGACAATGAAACTTAAATGTTCTCACCAAAGAAAACCAAAATACCTCAAATATGTGAGGTGATGAATGTGTGAACTCGATTATGGGAATCCTTTCAAGTGTACGTTATTATGCTGAGTGAGGGAAATATAGGCTAAAATTACATAATGCTGATCAGCGTACATTTATGATCTCACAGTTTGTATGCGCCAAGAATATGGACACATGTTAATTAGCTTCTCTTTTACTGGTTTGTCAGAGGCTGCAGTCGAGGTGTATACTGAGCTTGTTGTCATCTAGCGTTCTGGGGAGGGACCCACTTCCAAGCTTATGTGATTGGTAGCAGGCTTTTCTTCCTTATGGGTTGTTGGACTAAGGGCCTGAGCTCCTTTGTGGTTTTTGCTCGGAAGGTCTCCTCTCTTCTGAACCATGTGGGCATCTCCAACAAGGCAGCTTGTTTCCTCTAAACTGGAAAGAGAGAGAAACTTCATGTTAGTTACCTAAGGAGGGTACATTATTTCAGGGAAGGGTGATAGAAGCTATTGAAAATTAGGGTGGCCAGGTAAGTCTTCCTGAGTGAGTGGTCTTAGAGTAAAGGTCTGAGGGAGGGGAAGAAGTGACCCAAGTGTCTCCCTGCAGGAAAAGGTTTTCAGGCAGAAGGAATGGCAGATGCAGAGCTAGGAAGTAGAACTATGTCTGGAGGCAGGGAGGCTAGTATGACAGGAGCAGAGTAAGCCCCGGGGGAGCAGGAAGGAGATGAGTAGATGCGGCTATCAGGTAGTGGTGGCAGATTTGCTGGAGGAATGGATCAATGAATCTATAGGAAAACTTCAATCATCTTTTACCATCTGTGTTAATGTTTTTTTAAGTCTTTATTTCACAGAGAAAATTTTTGTGCGTGTCTACCTTGATTTGTGTGCAGCTGTACTCTGTCACAAATGCTCATCATCATTTTTAGCAACTGGTGTTTGTAGCTAAATTGTTCCTTAAGTTTTTCAATTTTGTTTCTCTGGAAAAATCTTGGTTTGCATCCCTATTTTCATCTTTGCCATTCTTATTTCTGAACTCTTTGATGATTCCCCAGTTGCCTTTTCTGTTGTGCAGTCCTGGACAGGACTTGAAATCTTAATAGAAATCTGACCTGAAATTATAAATAATAACCAAGATATTCTCTTGCAAGTTGGAAGAACACAAAATTAAAGCCCATGTATTTTCAGTAATAAACAAGAGCTTGAATGTTTCTTTTTTTTTTAATTTTTAATGTTTTATTTATTTCTAAGAGAAAGAGAGACAGTGTGAGCAGGAGGGCCAGAGAGAGGAGGAGATACAGAATCTGAAACAGGCTCCAGGCTCTGAGCCGAATGTCAGCACAGAGCCTGATGCGGGGCTCAGACCCCCGAACTGTGAGATCATGACCTGAGCCGAAGTTGGATGCTTAACCGACTGAGCCACCCAGGTGCCCCAAGAACCAGAATGTTTCTGAGGAAGAGGCTATTTGACCAGTTTTAGGGACAGTTAACTTTTCAATTATTTATTATTGAAGTTGGCTGAAGGACAGTTAATTTTTAAGCAATCCTCAGCTCTTGAAACTGCTACCTGGGGTGAAAACAGCACACTGGTTCTCTCATTTGAACTTTTCAGGGACAGAATATTAGTTAGTTTTTTTTTTTTCTCTGTTCTCCTTGCAGACTTAATGCTAAATTATGATTTTTTTTTAATACATGGAACTCCCTAAACATAGCTGAAGAAAAATCAGAATGATCGGAGATGATCCAAATTGCAAATCTTTTTCAGAGGTTTCCCAAAAAAGCTTTAGTATATGAATAATGATGTGCAATATAGAAACCATTTATTTCACTAAGCACTAAAACAACATGTGTCAAGAAGATAAAGTTCTACTTTCCCATCTTCTGTAGCTGGAGCAAAGTCTTGAATGAACTTAGGGGCATGGCTTTCATTGCCAAGGAAGAAGGGGGACCTTATTCTTGGCAGCAATAAGTACTAGACCACGAAATTAAGTATCACCCCACTGTAGGGGAGGGGGAATCCTCACAGATCCATTCACTGCATTCATCTTCTTCTCTTCAGACTGTCCCATGCTGAGTCCGTGCCAGATAGATAAGAGCTTATCTTATTTTTAAATGCCTATTTCTTTTCCCAGCAAGAATTTCTACATGGGAGGAGCACTGCCCCTGCATCAGTAAATAAGCACATCCAATGGCTGCTTGAGAGGGAATGTTTTCTCCTTGGGAATTCTGTCACAAAATTTTGTCACTAAATGACAAAAGACAGGGTTATACATATAATTTCCTGCTCATATCATATATGCACATACGTATATAAAGCATTGATTTTAAACATAGAGCGATGGATTGCTTAATTCCAAGAAATTGGCTCATAGAACTGTAGAGGCTTGACAAATCTAAACTCTGAATGGATAGACCAGTAGCCTGGGGACCCAGGACAGAGTCGCCTTCTTGTTTGAGGGAGATTGGTTCTTTGTTCTGTTAAGCCCTTCACCTTAGTGGATGAGGCCCACTCAAATTATGGACAGTAACTTTTTTATTTTTTCAGAGTCCATCGATCTAAATGCCAGTCTTACCAAAAAATCACCTTCACAGAAATGTCCATAGCAACGTTTGACTAAATATTTGGATACCATGGCCCAGCCAAGTTGACACACAGAAATCACCATCAAAAGTTTATTAATAATTTTGCCTAAATTGTTCATTAATATTGTTCTTAGGAAAGCTGTTAGATTAATTTATTCCTTTCGTTAGTTTATTTAATAAGTCAATTCCCAGGAGATCAAAAATATTTTTTAAATGAGTACTTATTGATGAGACATTGAAAATATAATGTAAACGTGAGCAAATAGAACTTTTCAAAAAGTCCAGATTAGAATGCAGTGCAGAGATTTTTGTGAATTATGAAGTGCATTTTACACTAAAGTGTTAGATTCTGTTCCTCATTGATGACACAAAACTATTTCTGGCTCTTTCCGGGGCTACTGCCAGCATTAAATGTGACAGTGGACACTCAGGGGAACTCCCTCACTTGGAAATTTATTAGAATTCTGCAATTACTTCTGAGGAGTATCTTTTTTTTGTAAGGCCTGGGACTGAAGTAGACCCACGTGTGACACCTGATGACATTTTTCTAGAGAAGGCTTAAGAAAACCAGCCCAAAGTTGTTCCATAGTTAGATTCTCATCTCCTTGTGACATTTCATCATAAATGTATCCTAGAATCAGACCCAGGCCTGGTTAGTGGCCCTCAAGAGGGGAAAGTTCGCCAGTAATGGCTGCATATAAATAGTCAATTATATAGAAAGGATGGTTCAAATGGATTCTCCCCAGGAGGAATAAACTTTGAGATGAGAAAAGAACAATGCCTAGATAAGTCTTTGTGTAAGAAATTGAGAAGTGGCCCTCAAAGCAATATCAGGATGGCCTCCAGAGAGCTTACTGCTTGCTTTAAATTGCCTAAAATTTAAAACGTTAATGTCTGTGTTACTTTTTGGGTTACCTTGTTCATGCAATGAATAGCTAATAGTTGCATTAATAAAGAAGGAAGGTATATTGCAGATTGTGAGAAGAATTATACTAATTCCTCCTCTTAGGCCAGGTTTGTGTTTACTAATTCATTTATAGGTACAAACATTAAGATGAAGTCCCTGGGGGCTGCATTTTTTTCTTACCAGTCCTATTGCACTTAAGAAAATCATATGAATATTATTTATGCAGAAATGGAAATAAAGCATTGAGGCCTGTAGAGCAGTAGTTGTCAGAATTCAGAGTCACTTGGAGGGTTTGTTCCAACACAGATAGCTAGGCCTTCAGGACAGCACATCTGATCCAGTAGGTTTGAGGCAGAGTCTGAAAATTGGAATCTTAAAAAGTTTCCAGATGATTCTGATGGTACTGGTCCTGGGAGTATAGTTTGGGAACCAGGGCTGAGGGTTTTACACCTTGAGCACTGGAAGCCATTAACCTTGAAGGATTCCACCGGCGATGAATAACAAATTCCCCCTTTTTGAAAAAGATCTTTGTTGGTAGGGGAAATACCTAGGTTTTTTAGGTTATTAGGTTTTTTTTTTTTAGGTTATTAATGCTAAGTGGTAAATTATTATCATGCATACCATATGTAAATATGTTTTCAAATTTTCAGCTTGTAAGTTTAGACTTGATCCTTTCCTGTCACCAATGATGGGCTTACAAAAAATTCTTAAACTACTGTCCACCCAAGCCATTGGACACTTCTTTATCCACATGTAGTAACTGTTCCACATACAATCCCACTATGGATACAATATATTTTACATATGCTGTACAGCATATATGTATATGTACTTTATATGTATCATAAAATATGTACCTATTTTAATAACATTTGAAGCTGTGGCTGCCTTTCTTTTAGAACCATGTGGATAAAGTGTCAGCATCACCTGGGAAATAAACAGTCCTGGCCCCTGCCCCAGATCTACTAAATTCAAATCTACATTTTAACAAGATCTCTGGGTTAATGAGATCTCATTTCCACATCAAAGTTTGGGGAGTTCTGCTCTAGGGATAATTTCTTAACAAATAAAAGCAGTTATTTCAATACAAAAGCTGAAACTTTTTGAAGAACACACTATTGAGCAACTGTGGACTTGCAGGTAGGCTGCTGGAGTCACATCCTAACAAGTTGTTGCAGCCGTGGGGCGGCAAGCTCTGAGCTGTTGACCACTCTGACTTTGGTCATGCTGAGTTTTTCTATTTGTGTAAAAGAAACCCATTAATTAAATAGCCTTAGATTCTAAACAACAGGGAGAAAAATCAATTAGAACACCTTGGAGAGTGAGACAGTATTGGGAAAAAAATTTTTTATCAGGTTCCCAGCGAATCTTGAGAGGGAAAGTTAGATACGACCTCTCCATGTCACTAAGTAATAATGCTCAAAAAATGATCATGGGGAAAGTACGGCCTTTACCCAGGCCACTTGACACTTTTTAATCCAGAGATAGTAACTGTAAGTAAGCGTTGGTTTCTTTGAGCCAAAGAAAAATGCACAAACCAGCCAGTGCAGATGAGAAGTAAACAGGTTCAGCACTGTTTTTCCATTGTTTGTTTTTGCCACCATATCTTATGTTCTGATGCATTCTGGGTTAAATGTGGATTGTGCAATAATAGTTAATAGAAGTAGTACCGTTTGCTACATTGGAGATTTCATTTCAGAGTCACTTATTTTCGAGTCCTAAGAAATTATCAGGAATAGCTTCATAAAGATTCGTGCAACAAAGATAACCTCTTACTGTCTCTGACTTCTCCTATACTCCTTTAGCCCTTTCAGCATCCTGTAATTTGATGGATCCTTTTAAAACCTAAGTTATAACATGTCATTCTTCTGCCCAGAACCCTCCATAGACATTCCATCCCACTTAGAGCAAGATTTGGAATCCTTAGTATGACTTCCAAGGTCATTATCCAGTGCTTGGTTACTTCTTGTATCACTGTTTATATACTTCTTTTCCTTACACTGCCTTTGTTCTCTTTGATTGATAGTGTGCTAGAGCCTCAGGGTCACTGCACATACTTCCTTCATGTGGCTCCCTTTCTCAGTTCTCCTAGGCTTTTGTACCAGTTGCCTACCTGATGGGATTTCTATGGCCACACGTGAAGTTGTGCCCCTTTATTTTTGTAATCCCCTTAAGCTTTGTTTTTTAGATCCTGACATTGTAGTAAATATTGCTTGTTTTGCTTGTTGAATCTCTCTCGCCCACTAGACAAGCCTTGGTCTATTTTGCATCCCATTGTAATTCTATGCCTGGCACAAAGAAAGGGTTCAGTAAATGTTTATTGAGTGAGTTATGTAATTCAGTCAACTCATCCTTCTGTTTAAGTATTCAGATGATTTTTTTGACACATCATTGTTCAATGAAGACATTTTCATAGTAGCGGGCTCTTGTTTCCCGTTCTGTTTTAGGGTAGGATCACAGGAAGACAGCCACTCTTTCTTGAATATTGCCCTATACATTTATTACCCCGTTATTTTTATTCATAACAATCTTGTGACAAAGGCTTATTGCCCTCATTTTATAAATGAGTAAATGGAGACTTTGGGAGTTTAAATTGTTTATCCAAACACACAGAGCAAAAAAAAAATTCTATTCTGTAGAGTGAGTGACACCATAAAGAAAGTGAAACGTAAGGCGTAGATGGCAAGAAGTCACTAGCAACTCTTAAACTGAAAAGAAGATTAATACTCAGATTCAGTACAGAACACTTAGAAACCTACTTGCAAAAGATAGATGGTCCCATAGGAAATGGAGTAAAGACTATGAACAATTTACAAGAGTTCTAAATGGCTGATGCAAGATGATGTTTCACCTGACGAGTAATCAGGAAACTTCAAATTAAAACAAAATAACCATTTCATACTCATCAGACCACTCAAAGTTAGAAAGTCTAACCAATTGTGGGGAAACAGGGATGTACATATTAAACTATAAGTGGGAGTGTAAATTGGTTTAATCATTTTGAAGACTTATATGGTAATATCTAGTAATGGTGAAACCGTGCATACTTAGTGACCCAGTGATTGCTTCTCTAGGTATGTATCCAGGGTGTTATTCAGAGTATTTAATAAGTGCTATCAGGGGCACCAACCAATCAGAGTAAACACATTGTAAATGACTGGTATGGTTATTTTGGTGTATTTCTTTTGAATATCAGTCCATTATATGGCATAAAGAAACTCCTACACACATGCACAGAGACATGTGTAAGACTGTTCGTTATACCATTGTTTGGGATAAAAAAAAAAAAGCCCTGAAAATAACTTCACATAATCATAGAGTGGCATGCTATTCAGCAATTTAAATGAATGAACCATATCTACATAAATCAGTTCTGTAAAATTTCACTACATAATGAGAAACAAAATTCAAAAGAATTGATATGGCATGATACCACTTCTGTAAAATACAAAGCACTAAAAATAATACTACATATATATAGAGAGAGCACTAGAAATAATACTATTTCTAATAGTATAATAATATATAGTACATATATAGGCACATATATAAGCAGTAAACATAAAAATACTATATATATGTGTGTGTACATATATATGTATACACACACATACACACACATACATATAGGCACATGTATAAGTAGTAAACATATAAAATACACATGCAAAGGATGCATTCCAGCTTCAAGAGCATATACCTGGAGTGCAAGGAAGGGAAATAGGTTAAGATAGGACAATTTTAACATTCTGTATCATTTTTCATTTGTTGACAAAATTAATGAGGCACAATATCAGCATTTGCTAAATTTAGATGTACGTTATCTGTTACTTTTTTTTTTTTTTACTTTGTGTGTATGCTTCATTATTTTTTAAAAAAGGAATGTAAGTAATGTGGTGGAGCTTGTATTGGAGCCAGATCTTTTTACTTTTGAAGCCAGGGAGTTTTTCATTACCTAAGCTCCAGAAGAGACTCTGGTCCTACTTCAGAGATGCAGCCTTCTCTTACCAATACTGTCAGCAGCATGGTTAGACACCAGTGTCATGATGGTTACTTGTTTAGTGATCATATCCCCAGAGGCCCCCGATCTACCTTAGGCCACATGATGTGATACTGGAGGAGTACAATGGTCAAATGGTGGCAGAATAATGAATATTTTCTTTGCACACTTTAGAAATTAATTAGGGCACAGGTGCTAGGTTGGGATGTGTACACTTGTGCGAGATCCATATTTCATACATTTTGTCATCACTGTCAACGCAGGGTTTTGTGCATGTACATTTCCTCAGTGAACTAGTGCTCAGTAAGGCAAGAGGGAAGACTTCCAAGCATCTCGTGAAGTCCAGTTCACCACTGTTTCCCTGCCTCTGTCAGATTTTCCACACGAGTACAAGCATTTTATTTAGGTTTGGGATCTCTCTACTGGTTCATGGCCGAGGACTCAGGAGGCACCATGGTTTGCCATGAAAGCCTCTAGATGAAGGTATCTGAATAAATAGGCCCTGACACCAGTGGTGGAGATCATATGCGCTGGCAGTCAAAGCATGCAAAACCAGTGGTCTGCACCATTTCTTCTTCACTTTACACAAACTTATTGTCGCATTAGGAGCCTCTAGGGTTTAGAGTAGGGACGACAAGGTGTATATAAACTCTTCAAGGTAGGAGAAATGAGGTGTTGGCCAAAGGGTACAACTTTACAGTTATAAATAAATTATGAGAATCCAATGTACAGCATGGTAATTAGAGTTAATAATGCATTATATATTTGAAAGTTGCTCAGAGAGTCAATCTTAAATGTTTTCACCACAAGAAAGAAATAATAATGATGTGACCTGGTGGAAGGGTTAGTGATCCTCTGGTGCTGATCAGTTTGTAGTGTGTGAGTGTATCAGGTCAACATGTTGTTCACCTTAAAATTACACAGTGTTATATGTCAGTTCAGTAAAGCGAAGAAAACAACTCCTCAAGGCCTAGCCCTGCCCTATTACCTGGTTTGATTGAATATCTCACAAGCATAAAGGAGCTGTCTACATGTGAGCAAAGAAAATATATGGCAGGAAACACTCCATGAAACGATTCCACTGAATCCCCCAATTTTACCTTTGACACATCATTCCCTCAATAATTTAGTCCACATTTGATCACATAGTTTATTTTCTTTCTTTTCAAGGTTCTTTAACCTCAGGGATACTTTGTACTATCTTAAGATTTGTATTTTCTGGCACATCCAACGTTGTACTCTAAGATGTTTTGTGAAACAGCCAGCGTGTTAATATTTATTTAGTTTTCTATGTGGACCACTTACATCTCAGCATAGTAAACTGACACATTGAGATAACACATTAATAAATGAATGAGATATGATAATGAATTAGATCTGTGGTAAATAAGAAAAAAAATCTATGTTGTATTTGAGAGAGTTACCCTAAATTAATTTCTTTGTGGTTTAGGATGATATGGAAAGTGCAAAGTACCAAGAAATACTTTGTCTTACCGAAGTCACAAGTGTGACATCGAACATATATTTTTAGTGCTACTATGTTAATATCTAAACATGATAATAGGATAATGAAACCAAGTTTCATATAAAGGTGTTTGGTGGGCAGATAAATCCAATTGATAGGAGTTGTCTTATTTTAAACATCAAGTTTATTAATAGAACACTGTCAGGTTTTGCAAAGATTTGGCTTAGGAAGTTATGACATAGATGTTATTGTGAGTACTGCTCTTGAACACTGGCTATGAAAATTCATTAGAAGCAGCTTCTATTCATCAGATGATCTTATCAAAGTTTGCAGATGTGAGATAGGTAAAATAAGTGATAAATAATAACGGATATACCAATGAATTGATCCTCTAGGTAGTATGAAAATGCTCATATTTTAAAGAAATGCCTAAAAAGAACTGTGGTAGCCTATCCAGGACAATTAGAGCTACTAGCTAGGTTTATAAAATGATAGATATATATGAGCTTTCTTTTTAAGAAAAAAATTTAATACTATAGTCACTAATGTCCCTTTTCTCTGAAGTTTACTTCCTCTCAAATACAGCAATGGGGTGCTACCAGCTATGTTTTTGTTAAAGGACCCTCTTACCACCAGTCCTCTCACCCACAACTCTTGACTGGGCCATAAGTGGACACCTGATGCAAATTGGACTAATCAGATCTTCTCTTACAGAGAGATAAACTTGGAGTCTAGCTCAACCTAGAATGATGTTATGAACAGATGCCATGAAAACCAGAAGGCTATGGAATCAATGGCCATCCACCATGTGTGCGAAGAAATAGCAAAAGGCAGTCTGTGGAGGGAGGAGAATGAAAAGACCTACAGGGAGAAAGAGAGGTTAAGAGCATGCATGTTCCACAGGTAGAGAGACCTGACCAGTGTCCTTTCCATGGAAACATCTCCCATAACAAAACTACCATGTTTGGGGAATTCTTTACTAGTATTTTACAATGTATAATTTGTGGAAGTGATAATTAGGTGGGATTGGCCTGAGTGTCACCATCATCTTCCCAAACTATTTTCTGTTTTATGAAACTATTTAGTATAATATTCTTTTAAGTGAGGTGTTCTCTTTCTTTATCACTTAATCTTCATGAAGTAGAAATAAAAATCATCTTTTATAGCTCATGAAAACAAGACTCAAGGCCTTTATGTGACTTCTTCAGATTCACATAACGGATCGCAACTGGCTGAACTGAGACTCCTGTGCAGGTCTTTCTGACTCCTGAGGCTTCACCCTTAACTGTTATGTTATGCTTGACTATGGGGTCAGCAGCCAGTATCTTCCAAAAAGCAGGGGAAGATATTTTTCCCCCATTTACAGGAACAGTCGATTCAGCTCACTCTTCATATTATGCATCACACCATGTTCTGAGTTCTGAATGACAGAGTGAGGTCTGGAGGACTTAGGGGTCTAGTGCAGACTATGTGTTCTCAGCAAAACTGGACACTGACACTCATGTAAGTCTGTACTGTAGAAGTCGGGAGATGAATAAGGAGGGGACTCTTTCCCAGAAGCAGAAAACTGATACTCCCTTTAGTTAACAGAGAGTTAACATCTCTCATCCATGGAGTGTTAAGGTGAAATAGATTGATAGATGATGCTTCGCACACCTTAACAAAGGTGTGTGTTGTAGGAATGGCCTACATATGGAATGAAAACAAATATTGGGAAGAGATATGACAAGGCCACATTTATTAATTCCAGAGAAAAGTAAAACATTGATGTAAAATAGCATATGGGTCCTCACAGAACACAATCCTAAAAGAAATTAGCTCAGCCTTCAGTGGGATTTTGCTGAATATGAGAAATGGGTTCCAATTGAAATTTTATTTATTTATTTTTCTTTCATAGTTTATCATCAAGTTTGTTTCCATATAACGCCCAGTGCTCAATCCAACGAGGGCCCTCCTCCACGCCCACCATCCAATTGACATTTTAATTAGGACCCCAAAACACATAAGTACACTTACTGCTGAAAGTTTGCTGCAAATTGCAAGATTTGGATGATTGGGTGGACTTTATTTAAGCTGGATAAACTTCACTGCAGACATTTTACCCTGTTGGAAGGGCTTGAAGAAAACAGAAGTTTGCAGTAAGAGAAGGGGCCTCAAGGGTGACATTTACATTTGGTGGTGAGCAGTAACAGGCTTTTACTATTGTTTGGTTGCTAGATGAGGAGGTGTCAGAGACTACACTGGTTTTGTGGACCTGAATGACACTGAAAAGCTTCAGCAGAATTTAGGAAGTGAAATGGAGGCGTCAGCATACAGACAGGACAAGTTCTTCCATCGTCCCACTTAATTATAGATTTTTCCCCCCAATCAATAAACCAAGAAATACTGAATTACCATTTTTTTTTTATTAAGGAAAGGGCACTTGGGTTACAGGAAGGGAGGAGAGAGAGAGAGAGAAATGATTTGCTGACATTCTCAATATTCTTTTAGAACATACTTGCTCTTTGCTTTTTTTTTTAAATTGGATTTTCAAGCTCAGGTGGAAAAACAAAGATGGCCCATCAGTGCCTCTCTCCTTATTCCCCTTCTGTGTGAAAAACATTTTTTTTGGTTTAATGACTTGTGTTCACCAGAAGATTCCTATTGTTTTTGACTGTCTAACTCCATTAGGTAGAATTATTCACCCTCAGCCCTGCTATGTGTTGATTGCAAGAAATACTTTGGTCAGCTACATTTCAGATCTGTTAGAGCCAGTGATGTACTCCAGGTGCAGCCAAGTGTGAATGCTTTTAAACCTATTGGTTCAGATGACCTTGATATTGGGTCTTTTCATGACTGCTGCTCAAGTTTCTACTCTGCTGGTTTCTCACTTCTTCCTCTAATTGATGCTGACTGTTCAAAACCTGAGCTTGTTTGATATGCTTCTGTTATCTATAAAATTATATCAGCTTTCTATAGAATCCTATGTTTGCAATGCCCCCGTTAAGTAAACATCCAGAGGACGGGTTTAACTTGTTTACTGTAGTCAGCTGTCATCCTAGTAAAGTGTCCCTCATTGGAGCCTCTTTGTAATAATGGAAAATTCATTGCCTCAGCACAAGGTACCATATGGCTGTTTTTTCCAGTGTATCAGTTAAGGATTTTGGCTGCTGGTAATATAATTCATAGTGACTTTAATAACAAAGACGTTTATTTCATATAATGTAAAGTTCAGAGATAAGGGATTCCTGGGTGTATTTGCTGGATCCAGTGTTTAGTGGCTGAAGACCTATGAACGGTACAGAGAAAAAAGGTCAGGAGTGGTCAGACAAATCCTTCCGACCATAGCTCGTACATGATACCTGTGAAAGGAGGGGGAAAGGAAGAAGGATTAGGTAGCAAGAGCATAAGACTCCCCTGAGGCTCTGAGAAACTCAGAACCAGCCTAACAGGGAGCTCTACTGAAAATACATTCTGTAGAGGAGTCCCATGTTCGGCAGAAATAACGTAGTCCTGGTGCCTCACTGTGCTGTCACTGGCCGGCACTTCCTGAAGAGTTTGGGCTACATGCAGTTGCTGCCATAGATTGTTTGCAGCTGGGGGCTGTCAGCTACCTGCACTAGTTGCAACTGATCAGTAAGTTCTTTCTCGAACAGAGATCTGAGGACCTTCCCCCCCCCCCCCACGGCTGCCACACGGGCTTTATTTCAGGAGCACATCCAGGCCCCAGGTGCTTTCCACATCTATATTCTGTCACACCTCACACATTAGTGATCCTCAGATTTAGTCTAAAATGACTGTTAAAACCTCATGTCTTCATACAACCATATACAAAAGCAGGAAGGAGGACTCATCCTTGCATGCCTCTGTTCTTAAGGGAGGAAGATCTTTCTTTAAGATTGCCAGGCACCCTTTCCTGTCAGTCCCGTAGGCAGGTTTGAGTCGCATGCCTCTGCTGGAGCTACAAGGGAGGGTAGGCTGGCCTTTTTTCTGGCTTTTCCAACTGAATCACGGGGAGTGGGTTATGCCAGCCGCTAGGAGGGAGGTGGTGGGGGTGGTGTTCAGTAGGTAACCCACCAGTGTCTCAGCATTGCTAAGGTGGCACTTCATAATTATATTCCCAGAAATTCAGACAATAGAGGTTATACAATGATTACTGAGCTTAGACTTGGTACCCTGGCAGGTTAGTTTGCTTCTCTTGCATTCTCATCTGTCCCCCCAGCCAGGCATATGAAGGCTTTATTGCAGTCTTCGTATCTTAAATATATTTTGTATGTAGGTGTAGAACATAGTAGGGGCAAGTTCCTTTTCTTTCTTGTTGCTGTGGTTCAGAGTTTACTAAATGTCTAAGTGAACAGATCTCCAACTGTATTGTCGAGACTGATCTTTTAAAGGGGCCTCAGAGAAGTCTGATTGCATTAATCGATGTCTATAGTTGTGTCATCTTAGGCTTTGAGTGTACTACGCGGGTTTCTCCAGTGTGTGAAAGCTACAGAGATACTTGAGGCCCGGGGAGAAGAATAGAAAAAACTTGGCCAGGTGTGAAAATCCCTGCACAGGGCACTTTTTTGTCACAGAGTGAAGTATCTGTATGCTTCACCTTTCTCCTCTCTCCTGTGTTTCTGCATGCTCTACCTTGCTACTTCACTGAATGTCTCGTTTTCAGCAGAGTCAGCTCCACTCCTCACCTACTGGGGGAGAGCTGTGTGACCTCTTAGAGCCTCTGTAAAATGAGATGAAGACATCCTTTCCTATGGGTGGGGGCCCTCTTCCTCTTGCTCACTTGTTTTATGGCATTAGAAAGGTATTTCTTGACATAGAATTCATCATATAATCTGCATAAGTAATTATGTCTTTCCCTTTTTGCTTCTTCACACAATTTTTGCTTCTTCCTAAAGCAAAAACAATTCTGAATTTTGCAAGTAAAACCATAAGAACCCCCAGAATTTATTTCTGCACAGAAGTAGACTTCTTTGAGATTCTGCAGTATGTGTTCTTGCAAAAGAAAGCTCAAATGCTGAGTCTTAGACTTAGTCTTGTCGACATATGCACTGTCTCTGGTATTCATACATGAAGTAGTTTTTATTACAGAAATAATAGAGCTATGTGATTGTTTCCCCCCAACCTAACTTTCCAGAGACAACCATTATTCATATTCTCATGTATCATGGCAAATCTGTCCCTAAGCACTGACAAGCGTGCATGAGTATATTTACATACAGCTATAATTAGGATTGTTAAGTAAAACTGGAATCGTCTTGTTCAGCACTGCAATGTCCCTGTTTCCTTTAACAATGACAGTGTCATCTGATCAGGTTTTACTTTATTTTGATATGTAAGAGTAAGAAATAGCTGGCTGTGAAATCCATGTAATTAATCAAACAAACAAACAAACAAAAACGCCCCAAAAAACCAGAACCAGCGTTCTCGTTGGTCACATGGAAAAGGACAATGGGTGTCTGTTCCAAGTAAGTTGGAAGCCACCCCCAATTCTTCCTTTTATAAAAATTAGCATTTTTGAGGTATTCTGTATATACAAAGAATTGCATGTATGTAATTGCAAGTATGTGTGCAGTTTGATGACTTCAGACATACCTAAACACCCGCGATGCCATCACCACAATCAAGGAAATAAACCTACCTAGTACTCCCTAGAGTTGCCTGTGTTCCCTTGTTTTAGTTTTGTTTTGTGGCGAGAACACTTAGCATTACCCTTCTTATGAAACAGAAGACGAAGTAGTGTATAGGCCAATGGATGTTAATAGACAAAATAGGGAATAGAAATAGAAAAGCTCACGTTGGCTTAATGGCAATAAAAGAATATTTATTTTCATTTCCTCATTCCTTTGCCAAGTTGTTCAGATATTTCAGATATTTACTGTGCTCCTCTTTTAGGTTCCACAAGCATTGTTTTCAGCCCTTAAGGTGCAGTGGTGGAAAAGAGAGAAGTTTCCTATCAATGATTTTTACATTTTAATGGGGGAAACAGAAGAGATGCTTGTATTTTGAATACTTTCAACTACAATGCCTCTTGATTAATTGCTTTAGTCATTTTATTATTCATGAAGTTACTTTTGAAGTAGTCACTCAAAAATTATATACAATTGGGGCGCCACGGTGGCTCAGTCGGTTAAGCGTCTGATTTAGGCTCAGGTCATGATCTCATGGTTCCTGAGTTTGAGCCCTGCGTCCGGCTCTGCGCTGACAGCTAGCTCAGAGCCTGGAGCCTATCTTTGGATTCTGTATCTCCCTCTCTCTCTGACCCTCCCCTGCTCGCGCTGTCTCTCTGACTCTCAAAAATAAATAAAAAACATTAAAAAATTTTTTAAATAAAAAATTAAAATTATATACAATGTCATTTTTATTATCATAAAAGTGATAGAAATTTTAGAAAAATACGAAAACCATCTGTAATTTCACAATAAAGAAAACTATGACTATCATTAATGTCTATCTCATCTGCTTTTCTCTTTTTTCTTTTTTTAAACTTTTATTTATCTATTTTTGAGAGACAGCATGAGCAGGGGAAGGGGAGAGAGAGACAGACAGACAGACAGACAGAAACTGAGGCAGGCTCCAGGCTTTTGAGGGGTCAGCATAGAGCCTGATGCAGGGTCGAACCCACAAACTGTGAGATTATGACCTGAGCCGAAGTCAGACGTTTAACCCACTGAGCCACCCAGGCGCCCCCTTATCTGCTTTGTTCTATCTAGGTATATGGACCAGTGTGATTTTCTAAACATAGATGAGCTTATGAACTTCCCTCTTTACTCTTAAATATTCTTCAAGAACATGATTTCTTCTATTCGAGATTGGGAATAGATATCCTGCAGTTTATTTAGCTTGTATCCTGTCGTTGGACTTTGAGGCTTGTTTTCTAAAATTTAGTTCTTTCAGAGGCACCTGAATGGTTCAGTCGGTTAAGCGTCTGACTCTTGCTCCCAGTTCAGGGCACGATCTCAAGGTTTGTGGGTTTGAGCCCCTCTTCACTCTGTGCTGACAGGGTGGAGCCTGCTTACAATTCTCTCTCCCTCTCTCTCTGCCCCGACCCAACTTGTGCTCATTCTCTCTCTCTCTTCCAAAATAAACTTAAATTAAACTTTTACTTCTTTCATACAACCCTGTGATAAATAGCCTTGTATGTACATCTTGGTGTGTGTATGTGATGATCTCCTTAGTGTAAATGTCTAGATGTGATTTTTACTGGGTCATAGTTGATTAATCATATACTAATTTTATACATAATCCCAACTACCCCTCCGAGGAATATGATTTTTACCAAATTTTAGTTTATCAGTGTTTATTTCCCCGCATCCTTACTAGTGTTCGGTATTTCCAGTCTTATTTTTTTAATCCTAGCACAATTTTCTAGAGAAAGCAGTATGTCATTGGTTTTAATTTTTATTTGTTTGAATAGAAAGAAGTTAAGCAGTTTTTCACATGTACTGTTCACTTGTTTGTCTGTTTGGTGAATTGCCTTTTACATTTCTGCCCGTGTATATATTTTGGAACTCATCCTTTATTTTTTCTTGGTAAAAATCTCTGTATGTTAAATATCAATGACTATGACTGTTTTATATATTTTAAATTATTTTTCTGTTTCCCATTCCTTTTATGGTGTTTTTGACCTTTCATTTTTACATTGTTACACCTGTTAATATTTACCTTTGACTTTCTGTAGTTGCTTCTATGTTTAAATTTTTTTTTTTCCACTTTCCTATCAGAAATTATTTTCCTATGTGGGCAAGCTTCAATTTCTTGTACTTTTATAAAAAGCAAGAATCTAGTGGGGGCTTTATTTCCCTAGGAGGAGTTTGATCATTGATCCTTCGTCCTGGTCTGTATATGTGTTATGCATTTTTGAATTTTTAAAATTTGTTTTGGAATAGACTCTCCTGTCTTTACTAACTTGAACATTCCCCTTTTACTGTACATCATACTAGCTTTTTGTGCAGACTTAGCTCTGGACACTTCTCTCATGATTTGTCAATCATATAGGAGCAACTGTTTCCACTGTCACATTTTTATAGTGTGTTTAAATATTTGATAGTGTAATTTCCCTAAATTATTTTGAATGTTTCAAAATTGTCTCTACGGGAATGCAAGCTAATACAATACAAATGTCAACATTATTGGCAGATAATAAGAACTACACAAGTTTTGAACTGGAGGAGAGCAGATAGGAATGTGGGGGAAGATGGGGCACTTTGGCCGGACACAAAACGATGAATCTCATTTGACCTGGCAGAAAGGAAGGGGAAAAAAGATTTTCCAGATGCTGCGACTAAGCATCCAGGATTGTGGTGAAGAAGCGTCATATAGTGGGTAATGGGTGAAGCATGGCAGATGGGGTCTCATCTTTGTTGGGTACCTATTAAATGTGAATCATCAAAGTAAGCGCTGTATAGGAATAACTGAGGTTGGCTGAATCCTCATACTATGTGTCCTGTGTCAGTGCATGCTCAGCGGTCTGCTTTCACTCTGTTCCAGTTTTGATGCAGAACTCAGTATTTCTTTGAGTTTTTAAAAGAACAGTTCACTCACAAAACTTTTGTCCGTCGATGTAAACCACAATTTCTTGACCTCAGTACCATAGACATTTTGGGCTGAAAAGTCCCTCGTTATAGTGCTGTCCTGGGTATTATAGGATGCTTATCCCTGACTTTGTACCCACTAGACGCCAAGAGCAATCTTGCGGCCTGGGTGGGACAATCAAAAATGTCTTCAGACCTTGCCAGATGTCTCCGAGGGGGGCAAATCAACTCTGAGAATCATTGATAGAGGTGATACCAAAGATAGGGAGGTTGGTGGAGGGTTTTCTGTTAAACATTGCACGAAAAAAGAAATATCCTTTGTTTTCCTTGCTGAACTCCCTTCTTGGTTTCTCTGCAGGCACGTTTGAGGAGTGATGCTTTGCTTAATTGATTGCGAGGTTTCTCAAATCTGACACCGTTGACATTTAAGCTACATGATTCTTTGTTTTGGCGGGTGGTCCTGTGCAATGTGGGATGGTTAGTAGCACCGCTGGACTCAACCCAAGAGATGCCAGTACCCCTCTCCTCCCTTAAGTTGTGACAACCAAATCTGTCTCTAGACATTGTCAAAATCAGACCTGATGGGGAACCAGTGATGCAGATTATGTCAACAAGAGGAAGGTTGTGGGGTTTTATTCTGTACAACCCATAAGTTACCGTTTTTGCCTATTTTTCTTTTAACACACAGTGTAATAATGATTTCAGAAGTAGAATTTAGTGATTCATCACTTACACATAACACCCAGCACTCATCCCAACAAGTGCCCTGCTTAATGCTCCTCCCCCACGTAGCTCACTCCCCCCGCACCCAACACCCCTCCAACAACCCTCAGTTTGTTCTCTGTATTTAAGAGTCTCCTATGGTTTGCCTCCCTCTCTGTTTTTATCTTATTTTTCCTAAAAGATATCATTTAAAACCCTCTTTCTTCCTCTGAAGTCCTTTCTTGGTTCCTGTGCAACTGGTTTTGGTTGTTTTGTTCATGCTCCTATAGGGATTGTGCATCTCGGTACTAATAATGTTTGGGGCCAAAAAATTCTATGTTATGCGGGGCTGTCCTGTAGATTGTAAGGTGTTTTCACGGCATCCCTGACCTCTAGCCACCAGCCACCAGCGCCACCTTCCCACCCAAGCCCCCAATACAAGACCGATGCTATCTCCACATACGGTTAAATGTCTGCTGCAGTGAGGGCCCAAAAGGCCCCTGGTTTAGGACCACCGTTCTAGCTCTGCCTACCTTTCCACGTACAGCGGCTTTTCTTTTCAGTTGTTTCTTTGAGAAGAAATGTACATCTTCTCCTTTTCTTACGCATCGGTGTTGTGATAATTTTTGTTGTTGTTACTCGAACATGATTGAAGAAGCTCACTATCTCATAGTGGTTTAATTGTTACGCTTTTCTCTAACACATATAATGTTTCCCCTTAGAGGTATTCTGGCAAATAACATATACTCTGCCTGGCTAACCATTCATCATTTCTACTCTAAGTGAATGGGAGTGGGCCGTTTGAGCTTCCTTCACTCGTTCTGCTCTAGACTGCTTTTGTATTAGGGTAAATCTGCACATACCACTCTGTTTCACTAAACCTGAACATATGGGCAACCTGAATATAAGCATATGATCTTACACACGTTAACTGTATTAAAATAAAAAGAATGTCAGCGCTGGAATCAGGCACAACTGAGTTAATGTATCCCTTAAGTCCTCTTTAACCAATTTAGTAACCTTAGGGGAGTTAGTTTCTCTGATCTTGTTCCATTCTTTGAAAATTAGGAGTCAGATTACCTTCTGAGTGGGGTTTTTATAAAGATTATAAATTATAAGATAATTTATATATATCAGACACTCAAGAATGCTAAGAATCATTAGGAATTTTATCACGAAATATTGAAGCCCATATTAAGAGCCTTTGAAGTCAGGATTTAGCCTCAAATGCCAATACCTAGAGTATTTACCTCTTTATTTCACTTAATTTCTGACTGACTTAGAGTGGTCACTGCTGGGGATGCTGGGGGAAAAAAGATGATTACATTAGTTTTTTAAAATTTGCTGGAGGTTGTAAGGCTTGACTAATTCTTATGTTGTCAAAAACACTGACTTAAAATCTAGCATTATTGGGAGGACTTCATGGAATGTGAGAAGATTCATATTGCCTCTAAATAAAACATATGAGATAGAATTATAAATTTGGAGTTCCTATAGTGGGGCACCTGGGTGGCTCAGTTGGTTGAGTGTCAGATTCTTAATTTCGGTTTGGGTCATGATCTCAGGGTCATGGGATCAAGCCCCGTGTCAGGCTCCATGCTGAGTGTGAAGCCTGCTTAGGACTCTTTCTCTCTCCCTCTTCCCCTCTCCCTCCCTCTTCCCCCCTCCCTCCCTCTCCCCCTCTTCCTCCCTCTCCCCCTCTTCCTCCCTCTCCCCCTCTTCCTCCCTCTCCCCCTCTTCCTCCCTCTCCCTCTTCCTCCCTCTCCCCTTCTTCCTCTCTCTCCCCCTCTCCCCCTCTTCTTCCCTCTCCCCCTCCCCCTCTTCCCTCCTCCCCCTCTCCCCCTCTTCCCCCTCTTCTCTCTCCCCCCACCCCCTCCACTCTCACACACTCTCTCTCTACCCCTTCCCCTCTCCCACTCACTCGCTCTCTCTAATAAATAAAATGAAAAAAATTTTTTTAAATGGGTTCCTACGGCAAAAGTGTCATTTGGTTGAGTTTTTAATGTCTTTCCCAGTATGTATTTTTCTTTCACATTAATTTTTCACATGTGTAAATGAAGTTTTGACCTTTTCAAGAGAAATTGAAAAATAAAATATGATGAAAAGCAAATAACCTGTGAGTCACATTTCAAAAATCAATAAAAATGCAGAATACACTATTCTGGCCATTTAAAAGGGTTTTATTGTTTCACTTTGTTACACAAGGATGTGGTTTTCTTCCTAGGTTAGAAAATAAAGTGTTCGTAAAGGCTGAGTTATACAAGTTTGCTTATAATATAGAATTTAGAGGTGAAGGGGACCCCAAAATTATTTAATACAACCATCCCAATTTATTAGTGAAGAAAGTGAAAACTTCAGAAGGTAAATGACCTCCACGGAAGTTTTAACCAAAGGTTAGTGATGAGGATCTGATTCCCATTGAACCAGACACCATTGCTGTCAGTCACATCTAGCTGAGAAAAGAGAACTGTGGTATCTTCTAGAAGACTGGGCATTTATTTTCTAATGATTTTTTCTTTTTTAATTGGGGAATGACA
Organism: Proteles cristata cristata; assembly: GCA_017311185.1. Lineage (NCBI taxonomy): Eukaryota > Metazoa > Chordata > Mammalia > Carnivora > Hyaenidae > Proteles > Proteles cristata. Next base: position 41,808 of record JAESUZ010005471.1, read on the forward strand.
GTGGAGATATTTTTAGGGATTGTTGTCGAACTAACCACTGGGGGAAAATAGACTATTTTGACCAGGATAAACTTGATGAAAATTATGTTTCAATTCAGTGCAGCTTTGTAAAGCAAGAAAAGCACCATTGTTGTCTGCTCCCAGTCTTTTAGAGAAGACACAAATGGACATGGCAGGCTATAAAAAGAAACTAGACTTTAACCAACACGTAACATTTAATTTTTTCCCACATAATTTCTCACTCTTTCATTTTTCAAACACTTTTGATTTTATTAAGGAGCATACACAACGTTGAAGACTTGTATTTAAGAACTGGGTAAATGTCCTTAAGCTGCTAATATGTTTCTAAAACTTCTTGATGGCTCTTGAATATTATAGATCTTAAACATATCTTCAATCTTCAGGTAGTGTACTTCAACTTTACAGCGTAGACATCACCAAAACTTCTTGGGTTTTTCACGAGATTTTGATTTCTTTCCTGTCTCCTTTTTTTGATTATGTAAGTTGTATTGCTCTGCCATTGTTACAAGATCTTCGGGGACACTCTGATTTGCTCGGTTCAGAATTTTAATCACTTCACTGGCAATCTTCCAATCATTTTGAGTCATGAGCGTAATTGACGTGCCAGTCTTCCCTGCTCTTCCAGTGCGCCCCACTCTGTGTACGTATTCTTCGATATTGCGTGGGAAGTCGTAATTATACACATGTGTGACATCATTAACATCAAGACCTCGGGATGCTAAATCGGTAGCAATCAATATTTTCACTTTTCCGGTTTTAAAGTCCTGTAGTGCTTGTTCACGATCATGTTGTTCTCTGTCGCCATGCAGTGATTCTACAGGGATACGTTGTATGCTTAAATCACTGAATAAGTCATCGGCGACAAGTTTTCTGCTCACAAAGATGATAACTTTGTCGTGAGGTAATAGGTTCTCGAGGAATTGTTGGATAAGAGATCGTTTTTCTTCTTCTGTGGTAACAATGACATTCTGCTT